>MU188071.1:0-35719 GCA_016904865.1 Pissodes strobi | reverse complement strand
GAATATTCGACTATTCAAATAGATATTCGAATTGTTCGACTATTCGAATAAAATACCAAACGAGTAGAATAAAACATGCTCAGATTAATATCAAATAGTGTTGCGATTTCTATACTGAAGAATGAATATTGATGAATAACTTACGTATACTCCCGGTATCGGTGGTCCTGCCTAGAATAAAATATGATCAGATTATTGAGATTAAATCCATAAAAATAACTTACTAATACTCTTGCGGCTGGACCTAATCCACTGACGTGGTATTCTTTGATAGGCTAGAATAAAAAAAATAGATTATAAAACATTATGTTGAGTTTTCTGGACTCAGGAATTAATATTTATGCTAAAGGCTTAAAATCAAATTTACAGGTAGTTGAAGGAGGTCATTCGCTGCAAGATGCTAGAATAAAACAATATTACACTTTTATCAGGGTATGCCATATTTAAAGAAAAATGAGGCTATACAATAACAACAACCAGTGCCGGTGGTGATGCCTAATATTATCAGATTATTAAACTCAAACTCAAACTCAAAACATGCTTTATTGCCCAAAATACAATGTATTTGCTGACAAAGCTCTACAATCTGCAATGCAGAAGCATCAGATACATGAAAAAACAAGTGGCAATTTCAAAAGGACCTACTAAATAAAATATGAGAAAAACACATAATGGTTAAAAAAATACTAAACAAAAACAAACGTCACTAAATAAACACATTTTAGATGTGCATACTTATTTGCCCTATCAGTCACTATAATAACTATTGATTCAGGCCAAATGCCAAGATAAACTATACATGTCCATGTCCATGGTAGCCAAGTCAAGTCAAAAGATTGCTTAAATGTCATAATATCAATACATAGTTATTGACAAAACCATTAAAAAATTGAATTTAAACTTACAAAGAATATAAAGTTCATAAATGTCTATTAAAATTTAGATTAAAATTAAGCTAAAACTAGATTAGGAGTATAAAACGAGTTCACAAAGCAACAAAAAAGGAGGAAAAAAAAACAAAATGCAACGCAAAAGTGCAAATGAAACAGATAAAAACAAACGAGACAAAACCACATTTAATTTAAAGAGTCATTATAAAATTCTCTAAAATTGTAATATGCCTTATCAACCAAAAACTTTTTTGCTTGCCTCCTGAACACTCTATCACATTGCAGCCTTCTCAGCTTTATAGGAAGATGATTAAACAGTTTTTACCGCCGTATATAATGGAACTTTTAATTTGTTCTGAGTGAGGGATAGGCAATCTGAGAGTATAATGCTGGCGGGTATTGTAAGGACCATTCAGAGATAACTCGCTTCTATATTTTCTAAAGACTAGACAGACTGTTTCCAAAATAAACAGGCAACACAATGTCAAGATTGCATGCTTCAAAAATAAGGGGCGACAGGAATCACGAACCTTGGCTCCCGATAAATATCGAATTGCTCTTTTTTGCAACACAAAAACTGAATTAAAAAGGTAATCAGAACAAGAGCCCCAAAAACAAATGCCATATCGAAGGTGGGACTCAATTAGAGCAAAGTATGCAGCCCTGGCAATGGAGAAGTCTAAGTTATTAGATATAACCCTCAAGGCATAACAACCAGAAGATATTTTACTGCACACATGCAAGATGTGGTTCTCAAATTTAAGCGAGCTGTCAATCGATAAACCCAGGAACTTGTTAAAACTGGGCGCAGCAACAGGTTCATTTTCCAGATAAACGTTCCCCATGACACATTTGAAATTTAAAATGTTGGTTTTCCCTATATTAAAAGTTAATAGATTTGCGTCACACCATCTTTTTATCTTCAACAGATCTGACTGCACATTCTCATTCAATCTGTCAAGATCCGAATCGTGCAAGAGAACAGTCGTGTCATCTGCGAAGATTGTGAACTTTCATACTATTGAAAGTTGGGGCAGATCGTTAATATAGATTAAGAAAAGTAGTGGCCCCAGTACAGAGCCCTGCGGAACTCCGGTATTGATATTTCGTTCTTCTGAGCTGGTATCATTTAACCTAACCGTCTGCGCACGCCCTGACAAATAGGAATGAAACCACTCCAAGGCCACTCCCCTAAACCCATACACCTCCAGCTTCCATAGCAGTATTCTGTGATCTATGCAATCAAATGCTTTAGACAAATCACAGAAGACCGCTGCGGCAGCCTCACCGGCGCGGCGTTCAGTTGGTTGAACAGCTGTTCCAAAAAGTTAAAGATGACGTCACTTGTACCCAATGACTCTCGGAAACCAAACTGCTGAGCACTCAACAACCCAAGCCCACTCAAAACGAAATCATCCTCACCTTGGCCAGCCTCTCTACTACCTTAGCCAAAGTAGGCCGAAAGTTTGATGGACTATTATGATCTCCTCCCTTGTAGAGGGGTACAACCACAGCTTTCTTAAGACAGGTTGGAAAAATTCCTGACAGAAATAAGGCATTCATTGCCTCAGCAACAGCATGTAGAGCACCAGGAGGCAAGGCCAGAAAAATCCTCAAAGAAAGCCCATCTCAGCCTGATGCATTTTTATTTTTAATGTTTGCAAATGTTCTTTTAACTTCATCTGCTGTAGTGGGAGAAAAAAAAAATGTTTCAGCCACAACAACATGGCCCATATAGTTCCTGGGGTCGTCCCCTTGTGAAATATTATTGGATAATTTGGCGGCAATATTGCAATAAAATGAATTAAGGTCATTAGCATTTAAGGTACTTGATGTAGTTGTAATAGTATTTTTACCCCTTAAGTCATTGACGATTCTCCAGGATTCTTTCGACTTGTTTGCAGAATTTTTAATTCTATATTGAAAATAAGATTTCTTGGCAAGCCGTATAGTGCTTTTGTAGATCCTGCGGTACTTGTTGAAATATTCTAAGAGATAAGAGTTGTTCATTGAATATTTCCTTATGTAATGAAGAGAACGCATATTTTTCCCAGAAACACGCAAACCCTTTGTGCACCAAGATTTTCGTTTCTTTTTTTATATTGACAATAGGAAAAGCCAAATTAAATCTCTCATGTACAAGTGAGTGAAATTGTTCTAATGGGCTGTTGGTGGCCGAAACACTGTTCCAGTCTGTCTGGCTACACAACAATGCAAACTTCCTAAAGTTTTTAACAATATAAAGTCTACCCCGTCTTACATCAGATGCAGAGGCATTGACAGTGATAGGCAGGGAACAAAATATGGCCTCGTGATCAGAGAACCCGGTATTAATGGTTGTGCATTTAACCTGATCTTGACTGAAATTTGTACATACATAATCTAAAGTTGAAGAAGATAACGCTGAAAACCGAGTTGGCCCATCCACGTGCATTTCAAGATTAAATGAGCTCAACAGGTCACACAGTGACCGACTGTATCTATCGGATTTGTTCAAGAAATTTACATTCAAATCGCCAGTCAAGACCAAAGTGGCATCAATTGGAATCTCGCTCAACAACATTTCCAACTTTTCTAAAAATAATTCTACGCTACCTAAAGGGGATCTATATATCCCTAAGACATATATATTTAACTTACTACAAAACGCAGCAGAGAATTCGAATTCCCTTTCATTCAATAAGTGATTGAACCTATTAACCAATGCAAACCCAAACTTACTCTGAAAGTCCTTTCGCACCATAATCAATGTGTCGCCATACGCATATTTTTCACGAGAAAATCTAGATACAGGCACATAATTAAAAACGTCAAAAGGCTCACCACACTTCAACCGATGTTCAACTAAAACTACTATAATGGGAAACCCCAAGGATTCAAAAAACAACAACATTTCATCAATCTTGGATCTCACAGACTGGATATTTAGTAACGCTAGGGTAAGGTTATTTTGTGGTGCACCTGTTCTAAAAACGACGACCCAGATATTACACTATCAGACTGCAAGTCACCAAGTAAAATATTTGTACTACTACTAACATCCCTATATCGATTTACAATGGGCACTGATCTCAATACAAGTTTTGAAGCAACAGGAATATTGTGAACATACAGGGAAAAAAGCTTACACATTGACATTGGCGGTACTTAAAATTCTTACGGATATCAGTAATCAATCTAACACTGAAATTACGATTATGAATGTATGAAAATAAATACTAAAGTCGCATTTGATACAAAATTTCAGATTAGTGACTCTACCAATTGATAATAGTTGTTTTATTTGAGATATATTAGGCAACGTATAGCAAAAATCCAAACATAAAATAATACAGTCATTCTCCGTGCAATCAATGAACAGAGGGAACACACTTTCACTAAGGTGCTGCACCACACTACCGCTAAGAACGTAACCCATAGTTTGGTAAGCGGAGCCCAAGTAACCCGAGAGAACGGAGGAATAGTTCCGAGCACTAGAGTCGCCATATATGAGTACTTTAGATTTTATAAGCAACATGGAATCACAGATCCTCCTAGTCGCAACAGCCTTTGGTGTAGCGGCTGCATCCGGAATCACTGAGTCAGCATCACTCCCCATTGACCCCATATCCAGGGCGGGATGCACATTGCGATCCAGTGCTGCCAGGTCTGGCCCACACTCAGCATGAAACACACCAGAGACAGAACCAGCCGATGTTGCTCCCCGGCAAACCAACTCAGCATGAATGTCACACGAAAAATAATGCGACTCAGTCTGAGTTGAGCGAGGTATCTGGATGCGCAGCAAATTGTATAGAAGCAGCGCTTCACTTAAAACATCATCATGAATTCTTGTCAGTGTTTCAGCATTCCTCACGCCCGCGCGGGTCTGAGTCTGAGAATCCCCAGTACCACACACACTAGACGACTGGCCCACTTCTGTTTGAGTTCCGGTGGGCTGCGAGAGAACCCGCAGTTCGGTCCAATCTGCACAGGCTCTCTGAAACATCACCGTCTGTGTCTGTGCGTAATTCAGCTTTGAAACAGTCTGGGTTTCAGCATAGACAACTTCGATATTTTTTAAAGAGTATATTATTTCATCTTGTTCCTCTATCCTTATTTGAAGAATGCTTATTTGAAGCCTATACGCTACAATTTCGCCGAGTAATTTGGTCTCCATTTCATCGGCATCCTCTTCAAAGGCTTTAGAATTTCTCTTTATTCTCTCAATATGTGAGTTTTTCATTTTTAGTTCCTCTCTCAGCTCATGAATTATGTCCTGCTGTGTCCTCATAGCATAATTGCTCTCGTTCTTCGACTCATTCCTGCAAGCCTCCGAGCACCAAATCCAGTTCCGGTTTACAATCTCATAAGTCTTAGTCCTCTTCAAGCAGCTTGGATGGAATATGTTACTGCACGATATACAAATCCAGTTGTTGTTAACCTTAGTTCTGCAGCACTTGAAACTCTCAGACCTTGTTCAGTCAGTTCTGAAGTCTAAAACACTACGAAGTCCGGATCTGTGCTCTACTACTGCAAATCTGCATAAGACCCTAAAATAAATAGCCACAAAAAATGTTTAGTTAAATTAAATTCGTATGTATTTATTTCTCACTAGTCCAGCCTATCAAGACCAACTGATAAGGAGACAATTCCTTAAGTTTTTCCTATCTCGTTTTCATTGTTAAAGATTGTAGTAAATTGGTGAATAATAAATAACGAGAGGTTCGATTATATCGTTTTTGACGATTTTCCAGGAAAATACACTGCATCCAAGATCTATTTCACCAATAAAAAAACATACAGTTTTCCACAACCACAATGGTACTAAACACACAATTAAAATCCCTCATTTGAGCACAAAAAACAACTAATTTCTCACTTCATGCGACCAACATATACAATGTTGAAACTCATTAATTATTAAATATTCGGTTGAGATTCCTGGACTGAAGAATGAATATTGATCTTACATCCATAAAAATAACTTACATATGGGCCTGCGACTTGACCTAATCCCCATGGCTAGAATAAAACATTATGTTGAGTTTTCTAGACTTAGGATATAATATTTATGCTAAAGGCTTAAAAATATAACTTACAGGTAGTTGACGGAAGTCACTCGCTGCACGGGGCTAGAATAAAACAAGATTACATTAATATCAGGTTATACCATATTTAAAGAAAAATGATGCTATACAACAACAAATGAAGAATGATAGAAAGTTAAACTAATATTGGAAGCAGATCTAGATCAGATTCTCAAACATGTTTGGACCATATTTTTGTTAAAGAAAATTTAAAACTAAATAAAATATATTTAAATTCTTATATAATTGATGAGGATATAACTGATCATAATCCTATAATGCTTCTCATTGGTGAAAAAACACTTAAAGAACATAAAACAGAAAATCTAGGAAATACCTATAATGAAAGCAACAATCGATATTATTAAGTTTAAAGACCGATTAAGCCATCATGATTGGTCTATTGTTATAAATGAAACTAATCCACAAACGGCGGCAACTACATTTTTGAATTCCTATAATGACCTCCTGAATAATTGTACAACATATGCTGTAAACAAAAAAAAATACAAAACAATCAAAGTTTGGATCAGCAATGGAATAGTAAAATCTATTAAAACCAGAGACAAAATGAAAAAAAGTTATTGTTGAATTTTAGTACAGACCTTGAAAAAAGTATCGAAATCTTCTCAATAAACTTATAAATAAACAAAAAAATGATTATTATAAAAGACAAGTTGAAGACAATAAAAATAATATGAGAAAACTTTATGAAATTATAAACGATACCACTTATAGAGAAAATAAGAAAATCCAATCAGGCGACATACATATACAAAATAATTATGGAGAGGATATCGAAGACTCTCATGAGATGGCAAATTTTTGCAATGAATATTTTAATAAGATCGGAGTTGAAATGGCCTCAAGGATTCCTACCCCAAACGTGGACTGTGGAAATAAGGATTTTAATAAAAATTCAATATTCTTAAACCCTATTAGTAAAAATGAATTGATTGATTTGAGATCTACACTAAAAAATAATAGCTCGCCGGGACACGATGGTATACACTCAAGGACAATAAAATTAACACACAGAGAAATAATACATCCGCTATTACACATTTTTTATATAAGATTACAAAATGGGATTGTGCCAATTGAATTTAAGTTATCTGTTATTAGACCAAAAACACAAATCAATAACTATAGACCCATAAATCTCATAAGTAATTTTGCAAAGTTGTTTGAAAAATGTCTAAAAAATAGATTAGTCGCTTTCTTTAAAGATAATAAAATAATCTGCGGCACCGCAGTGAAACTTCTGCGGGGGTGAGCGACCTGACCGGATGCATCCCCCGGGCGGCGGATAGGGGAGTGGCCTGGCGTCCTTGGACACTGAGTTAGTGGTGACCATAATGGAGGATGAGGGGATTAAAACCCCCAACAGCGCCTCCTATAGTCACTGCCGCAGACCAGCTCAACCCAGGGCCTCATAGCTAATGAGAACGGGCCTAGCGAACCCGGGGTACCCTAGCTGGGTCTGTGCTCTTTTTCAACTAGTCTTGAGCCAGACTACCTCCGTTACCTTTCTGCTGTGCGATCTCCCTTGATCAACTCTTGTTTTTTTCGACCCCATTGCTATTAGAGCATTCGAGGGCATGGGGTTAGCTCCTTTTTCCCTTCTACACCTGGCCGTAGGTATAAAAGGCACAAAAACGACCACAATGCAATGAACCAGGATCAGAGAAAGGAAATTACGGTGCAGGGTTTCGGATGCCCAGTACCGGTCCAGGTCGCGGGTGTTGGAGCAGGCCCCGCTGGACCGTCAGCCAGCTACTGCGGCTCTCCGTCGGTGGAATACCAGGCCGAGGGGAGCAAAAACACTACTGGACTAAATATAGAAGACTTAAATCAAGAGAAGCGGGAACAAGAGATGGAGCCTTTTGCCAGAAGGGATTCCATTTCAAGAACCCCTCCAAATCGGAGGAAACTCTCTCTACCCGAACTAGAAGACATCCTATCCGAGAGTATCAAAAGGGCATCTATGCCAAAACAGCATAAACGGAAAAGAATGGAGGAAACTTTTGCTAAGCAAAATCTATCCCCAAATACTACAAGTACCTTTAAAAACAGTATCGAGGAAATATGCAAGCGGGTCTCTCTTCTAGAGAGAGCCCTGAAGGAGACCTAGAAACCTAAAAAAGAGTTTGTTGAGATCTGCAGCGGACTGACACTTTGGTGCGAACAATTGAAACGAGACAATATCGCGATCTGTGAAGAGAAGACATTTGAAGAAAACCAGAAACTAGAAGACCTAACAGAAGAAAATAGTAAGCTTAAAACAAAAGTAGAGTTTTTAAAGCTCGATCGACAAAGGGAGTCTACAAGCTCCGATGGAAAGTGTGACGCATGCTCTGAGATGCAAAAGATGGCCGCAAAAAGGAAAGAATTGCTACGTTTTCGAGACTTCGAAAACTTCCTACATATATCTGAGGACGAATGGAATAGTAATCTAATACCAAAAGCAAGATCAACGCAGGGTTTTGTTTGGGAAGCGGACATTGAACATGACATCATTCTACCTTGTAACATAACTTTGAATCTGAATACAGAATCGTGGGCAGGGCGATCGAAAACTTTGGAGGAAAAGATGGCCTAATGAACCAGGGCAAAAAGCAAGGGGGCCATAATGTCTCACTCCCTGGGTTTCCCGGATATGAACGGTGTGTTCACCTTTAGGTCAAGACGTCTCTACTATCCTATAATAGCTGGCAACGAAGGACGGAAGGATTTTAGGGATGAGCTTACATTCAAATGTATGGAGACAATTAAGCAATATGCTGAGGCAAATGGCTGCAAAAAAATTGCAGTCCCAGACCTAGACGGAGTCGAAGGATTGGTTTTTAGACGAATTACAGAATTCCTTTTTGCATATTCCACCGTTGACATTGTTTGTTACACTGCAAACAACCAAAACCCGAGCAAAACCGCCACCCAAAGAAGAGAAAGAGTAAACTCTCAAATAACTGGGAAGTTACGTAAACCCAAGCAAGACGCTCTACTCATAAAGATCAAAGATAAATCATATTCTGAGCTTTTGCAAACGATAAAGAAAAAAGTTGACCCCGGTCAGATAGGGGCGAAAGTCGGTATGGTCAAAAAAACAAAAGCTGGTGAACCACTCATTACAGTAAACAATGGATCACACCAAATGGACGCACTAAGACGAGAAATAAGCGAGAAGATCCCAGAGGCAACAACAGCCAAATTAACGAGCAAAAAGGTTCTGCATATTAAGGACCTAGATGCTGTAACTACGGAAGAGGAAGTCAGAAATGCGATAGAAAAAGTCTTAGCAATAGATACGAAGCAGGTCGAAACAAGGGCACTAAGACCTACATACAACGGAAAGCGAAAGGAGGGCACAAAGCTTCCGTCTGTAAGAGCACACCATTTTGCATAACATGCAATAACGAAGGCCATCAGACCACAAGTAGTAAATGCCCCAAGTTTAAAGACAATTCAACTCCAAATGAACAGTAAAACAAAGATTCTCCAGATCAATACAAACAGAAGCAAACAAGCCCATGACATGGCCTTAGCCACCGCACAGGAAATAGGAGCAAGCTTTCTACTAGTTAGCGAACCAAATATTAGAACTCTAGAAAACGGGAAAAACTGGGTATGCGTCCCAGAGCAAGTAGCTGCCTTAAAGATTATGGACCCTAATATCATCATAGAAAGTCACGGTGGAGGTCATGGCTTTTGTTATGCTAGTACACCACACTTCTCAATCTTTTCATGTTATTGTTCGCCAAACAAAGACATCGCCGACTCAAGAGCTCGGGCATTTTCTCGCAGTAAATAGAAACGTCGTAATAACTGGTGACTTCAACTCTAAATCTCCGCAATAGGGTGCGAATAAGTCCGACAACCGGGGATTACTCCTAACTGAATGGTTAGCTCAGCATGACCTGATAATCGCAAACGAAGGTGAAAAACCAACATTCGTGGTGCAGGGTTACGACTCCGTGTTGGATTTGACCATGTCAACTGCGGACATAGCCAGTCGTATTGCGAACTGGGAAGTCGACGATAATGAAACTCTTAGCGACCACAGGTATATCTCTTTCGACATACAGGGGACTGAAGACAAGACCAGACCGGTAAAAACTACTTCACAGGGTTGGAACGTAAGAAAACTAAATGCACATAAACTAGAAAAATCTGTAAATAATATCCTTTACAATTTCACAAGACCAACCAGCAACTATACAATAGCCCTCACCAAAATCTGTGATGACAGCATGCCAAAAAGAAAGCAAACACATAAGAGAAATCCGGTTTATTGGTGGAGCGAGGAAATAGCAAACCTGAGAAGTCAATGTATCCAAAAGAGGCGATTGTACACCAGAAATAAGAGAAGAAATTCCCTAGAACAAAACCAACGCAAATGGGAGGATTACCAGGACGCAAAAAAGAATCTTAAGATCCATATCAGGAGATCAAAGAGAAATAGCTGGAACTCGTTATGCGACGACGTCGATAGCGACATTTGGGGCGAAGGATATAAGATAGCCATGAAGAGGCTAAACGGATTTCCTCCTAAGCAACAATTGTCTATGAAACGTACCGAGGAGGTTGTAAAACATCTATTTCCGATACACCCACAGGTCTTCTTCAACCGAGCATTAAACGTGCAACCTGTTATCTTCTCCGCCGAGGAGCTGAAATCGGCCTGTCAGAAACTAAAAAACAATAAAGCACCAGGCCCGGGAAATATACCTCCCGAAGTTCTAAAATATCTCGCCTTAAGAAGACCAGAATACGTTCTCGCCGTATACAATGAGTTGGCATCGAAGGAGTGTTTCCCTAAGGACTGGAAAAGGTCGAGGCTCCTCCTTCTCAGAAAATGAGTCAAACCTATTGGAGACCCCAGCAGCTACAGGCCGATATGTCTGCTGGACGTGGAGGGTAAGCTATACGAGCACCTAATTTTAAACCGTTTAAAGCAAGAACTGGAACGTGCTGGTGGGTTGGCAGAAAACCAACACGGATTTAGGGAGGGCAGGCAGATAGTAGAAGCCATCAGACAAGTCGTAGCCATGGCAGGGGAAACTGCATCGTATACATGGAAACACCGAAGGTTCTGCGTCGTCATAACTCTCGACGTTAAAAATGCATTCAATAGCGCTTCTTGGAGAATAATCCTCGATAATCTGCGTAGAAGAGACGTCGATAAAGCCCTGTTAAACATGATATCCTCATATCTCTCAGAGCGAGAAATTCTCGTTGAGGCAGAAGGAAACTCAAAAGTCATCGAGGTAAATAGTGGAGTTCCACAGGGTTCAATCTTGGTTCCGACTCTGTGGAATGTCTTGTACGACGGATTGCAGACATTAGTACAACCTCAAGGAGTGAAACTTGTGGGCTTCGCGGATGACGTGGCTATGGTGGTAACAGCCCCAAATGAGGAAACCCTAATGAATCTTTCAAATGCAGCCCTACTAAAAGTCACCTCCTGGATGAATAAGCATATGCTGCATCTAGCACCTGAAAAAACAGAAGCGGTATTACTCACCAAAAAGAGAAAATGGGGACAAATAAGATTAGACGTGGTCGGAACATTAATTGGCCCAAGCCCCAACATTAAATATCTTGGAGAGTACCTTGACACAAAAATGAATTTTAGTCACCACATAGAACAAGCAGCAAAAAAGGCGGAGAAAACTATAAAGGCCTTAAGTGCCATAATGCCAAATACAAGAGGACCAAGAAGTTCAAAAAGAAAGCTCCTGGCAAGCGTCGTGCAGTCGCAACTGTTATTCGCTGCCCCGGTATGGTACGGCGCGATGAGTAACAGTAGATGTTGTAGGTGTCTCCTTGGCCTACAAAGACAAATATTGATCAGAGTTTGTAGTGTTTATAGAACTATTTCAGCCGAAGCCGTCCAGACCATTGCAGGTATTCCACCAATAAACCTTCTAGCAGAAGAAAGTCTGCTGAATCGCTACAGAGGCACCGATAAACACATAGCCAGGACAAACCTGATAAATGCATGGCAGCGAGAATGGGACATCTCCACAAAAGGAAGATGGACTCACAGATTGATCCCAAATATAGAAGCATGGATTAACCGAAAGCATGGAGAAATAGACTATTACCTTACCCAGGCTCTCTCGGGACACGGATGCTTTAAAAAATACTTGTATGAGAGAAACAGAGTTGATACTTAAAGTGACCAGACGTCCTGCATTCAGCAGGACAGTCAAGCATTTTTAGACTCTGTCCAGCGAAAGCAAGTGTCCTGCACAATGTCCTGCAATTCTCTTTTGTCGTGCACAAAACGACTACAAAAGTGTAGCTAATTGTTTTTACTTTACTACCAATAGTACAGTGAGAATTACAAATTTGTATTATGTTCCTAAATCCAAATAATATTAAAGTTTTTATTTGTTATTTTAAGCTAAATGTTTTGTGTAAACGTTGATATATTAGAATATAAAAATATCTGTTTGAATTGATTTTTTTAATTAAATTGTTAATATAATTATCTCAATATGGCGAACGCACTCTTAAAAACTTTTTGGCTTTAGACAGCTCTGATTGAGAAGCCTCTAGCCATAGAGCTCAAATTTGCGATGCGATACCGTGCATGCGTAATATATCTGAAATATCGGAATTATTCATTTCTTTACGTTCTAGCGAAACTCCTGCAACGTCTTTGTGGTGTAGAAGACAGAGTCTTTGCCTGTCATTTCTACGCTGCGGGTTCGATTCCCGTCGGTCGCGACAGATGTTTTGTTCACCTTTTTTTAAAGGTTATTCGTTCGTTCTGATATGAGTGGGCTTCGCTGGACGGCATTCACCCAATCAGACCCCTGTCAGGGCTTAGCAACAGCTGGAGCGACCCTTCCAGATTGGTTACACCCTGGCGGACAGAGATACTATTTTTAGAGCCTCCCGTATGTCGAGTATATACTGGAGGCTCAGACTTTTACATGCATGGCGTGTCTTAAGGTTCGAACACCACCGGCTGGACGCTCACAAACACCTAAATCTTGTCCATCCAGACAAAAATTACCCCACGGGAGCATCCGCCCCCCCCCCCACCGCCTGAGTACTGGCGTGAATGAGGATTTCTTCTGGCTAGGACGCCCGATTCTTCCTCGGGGGGAAAAACGTTCACTAAACGTTTGCCACAAATATATTATAAGAATATATAGCCAGTATCTCATAAGGCAATGAAAGGATTTTTAAGCCGAAAGAGAGAGAGACAGAAATATCCAATCTCCAATAAGTCTATTGCAACTCATTTTCGAGCGTTCTGCGCAATCTCGTTATCGAGTTTTGCTATTGGTTGAATTGAAATGGATCGGGGTGCTTCAATGGCAGAGACCAATGAATCTGAACTTGGTGCTTCTGCGCATATCGGCACTTCATGAGGCGAGATAGACTCATGTGGAGTTTATATACATCTATCTCACGGTTTTGGTTTGTAATATATTTTTGGTTTGCCACGTGTCGCCCAAAGAGCCGTCCCAGAATGCGTGTTCACTCGACCGAAGATGAAACGGAAGATTTTTTAAGGTTATATTTGTTTTTTATTATATTACTTTTTTTCTTAATTTTGGGTTGGTTTGGGTTAGCCTAGGATTAGTTCTTGTTGATTGCTCTCCCGTAGCCAGCAGAGGGCCATGCAAAGCCATAATAATACCTATTATTCTTGTTTCGCCATTGCGCATGCACGGTATCGCATCGAAAATTACGCCCTATTGCCAGACGCTTGTCTCTGATTGATTCTCAACCCAGCCCAAAATTCGCCTGAGAGTAACCAGTTATTATTTTTTGATCAAATTGCGAAGGTGCTAAAACACAACACGCCTCCAAAAAAAAATGTTGGCACTTATTTTCACAATTATGCAATGTCCTGCATTGGGGTTTTAGAATTATGGTATGATACTGCAGCCTGCACCTACTGCGGCGAACACGATGACGTCCATCACACTCTATTTGAATGTCTGCAGTTGCATCAAGCCAGGGAAAACTATAACATATCCACCGGTCTTGCTTTTGACGTAGATAATATGAAAACTTGTCTCTTGGAATCTGAAGAATCCTGGAATCATGTATATACTACCGTTCGATATATAATAGAAACGAAGGAAAAGTACGGCAGACAAATCGACTAACAAAAAAACAAGATAGATCGCCACCAAGACAAGAGACAAACACGAAACAAGAGAAAAGGAAGATAAATTAGACAACGCCCCGCACTGAAGTAATGCGAAAGTGGTGCCAGTGCGGGCCGGCGCGAGTGGGAATGGTTTTAGGACAAAGAGGCAGTCACTGCCTCGTCAACTGGACGATTATCAACATCGACCAAGTGTCTGGATACAGATGTCCTAATCCAAAAAAAAAAAAAAATCTCACCCAATCAGTATGGGTTTGTTGAGGGATGTAGCACGTCGGATGCCATGCAACAGCTGGTAACTGAAGTTGTACAAAATTTAAATAATAATAATAAATGTATATCAATATTTTTAGACCTTGCAAAGGCGTTCGACACTGTGCCTCACGACAGACTTCTTGGGGTCTTACATGATTGTGGCATACGGGGAAGGGCATCTGAAATATTTCAGAGTTACTTGGGGGACAGGTATCAAATGGTGAGGTTAAATGGAGTGTTGAGTGAAAGACTAAAAATAAAGATTGGGGTACCACAGGGGACAGTACTGGGTCCCATACTATTTATTATATATATTAACTCGCTTTTAAAATTAAATTTCAATGGCCTGGCAATCTCCTATGCCGATGATACCGTAATGGTACTAGCTGGAGATACTTGGGAAATGGTAAGGATTAAGGCTATAAATGGTCTAAAGTTGTTTCGATGTTGGTTACAGCAATATAAATTAACTTTAAATCTGGCGAAAACAACATACATCGCGTTTTCTCTTACAGAGGCTAATAGACCAACTTTTAGTAGCATAATAATTGATAACCAAGAGATACATGAAACATCTTACACAAAGTACCTAGGTATTGTGATGGACAAACATCTCAAATGGTCACCTCACATAGAGTATTTGTCAACAAAAATGCGTAAGCTAATTCATAAATTCTATCTGTTATCTGTTACGCGAATTTCCTAACACAATATAAGGCAGTAATAGAATCAATTATCAGATATGGAATTGTGGTATGGGGTGGACTTTATACAAATAGTCTGTACAACTTAAACATAATTCAGAAATATATCTTAAAGATAATATTTAAAAAAAAAATAATTATATCCCAGCCATATGCTTTTTTCCCCAGAAATAAGTAATATCAGAAGCTTGTATTTGCTGACAGTGTGTAATTATATTAAAGAGAGAGAGAACATGAAAAATTATGTAAAGCATGACTACAGTACTAGGACTAATTTCAATAAAAATTTAATAATTCCTGTAAGCAACAATAACTTGAATTTAAAGTATTTAACATATCTTGGTCCCAAAATCTATAATATGCTATCCCCTAAGATACGAATGTGTACTAACAAGAACAGATTTAAAAAAATGTGTAAAACATATGTTTTTGAAAACTATGAGTTATTTGAGATGCTTTTTTA
Source organism: Pissodes strobi (assembly GCA_016904865.1). Classification (NCBI taxonomy): domain Eukaryota; kingdom Metazoa; phylum Arthropoda; class Insecta; order Coleoptera; family Curculionidae; genus Pissodes; species Pissodes strobi. Next base: position 20,201 of record MU188071.1, on the reverse strand, counting down.
AATTAGTAGAATAAGTAGGTTAATTAGGTAGGTTAATTTCGACGGTTGATTTGGTATAGTAATAATGTGAAGTGTATTGTTAGTTAGCGAAAAAAAAATGAAATAAATAAATAAAATTATGTAATATTTAATGATGTCTGGTGCATTACAGCTGTTACGTCAGCTAGGCACCTTATAATTAAGTTTTCTGTTTTTTAATGTAGTTTAAATTATATATAATATTATCATGCTGTATATACATTGAAATGAATAAATTGATTTGAATATGCAGCGGACAAGTTTATTGTTGCATTTTGCTAGAAGATCTATACTCCAATCAATGGGGGCCATTAAAGGCCTCTGCCATACAAAAGGTGGTGTAGTAATAATTTTTAAATATGTAGTTAAGGTTTAGGTCTTGATGAAACATCCAAGTTTTCGACTTTGAGGAGGGACCGCTCGAGCCGCCATCTTGAATTAAAAATACAAAAAAACTGTATTTTTCAAAATATATCCGCAGCGGTTAATATTACGATGAAAATATTGGAATTAAAGTTAGATATCGATATTTTTTCGATGTATCAAGTACAATGGGACATCGTCAAAAAGGCGGAGTAATAATTTGGGCGGAGGCAAAAAGGGCAAGGAATATTTTGCAGATAACGAAATTGGCAATTGGTAAATTAATTTTATTTTTTTTACGCGGAAACCGTTCAGCGGACAGAAAAAAGTCACGAGGCCATTTTTGTTAGAAACTAGTGGAAGGTTACGAAAATGGATCCGGTGGAATACCACAAATTTACAACGGAGGGCTATTTCACTGTCAGGCGCTCAAACAAGTTTTGGTCAGGGGTTTGGTATGATATGACGATCGAACAAACTTTAATGCGGATGATGCATAGCTGTGGGGTGGACTCGTGGTCATGGAATAAGTGACAGCGTACTTGCTCTCTGGACTTTGGGAATGATATCTTCATTGGGGAATATTGCGACGTTCATCTAAACTCGTCCGAGCAACACGTCGATACCAGGACTTCACGCATTAGTCGGAACAAAGAAGACTTGAAGAAACTCTTGAACTGGTTTACTCAGCATCCTCTTTTCCCCGAAACCAATTCGCTTTTCTCCATCAATACAGGAGTTGTCGGGGATGATAAGATTAACTGTCATTTGGCCAGAGAAAAAGGTATCGAGGTGATGACGAACATAGTTGTCACGTTCGAAAATTTTGAGTCCATCACACTTAAACGCAAAGACAAGGTCATCCCATAGGCAGCAGTCAACAGCAGCATAAAAGTCGGCGAGGCAACAATTTCCATCAACCCACTCATGCTGTTTCAAAGAATGTGCATTGCGAAGAAATCCGACGACGAGTGAAAGATTATCTTGAATTCGAGCTTGCTCCATTTCCTTTGTCGCTTTTTTCAGAGGAAGGAATGCGCAAAGGTATGAAATCTTCATTGTACAAAGTTTTTACACAACTTTCAGAAGGCGTGTAATTCGGAGATAACTAAATCAATGTTTTGGATGGAGGATACCTTTTGCACAAAGTTGTATGATTCATTTGCGTTCATTTCCGAAAAGTACGTTCAATATGTACGAAATCACTACGGTTCACATGCAGTCGTTGTTTTTGATACACCAATGCCCGTTCAAGTTTCCCAGGAATTATTTTTAGCCAACGAAAATCATAAAGCTCGTTTAATTTCAATGCTGACAAAAAAATGGAGCAGGCTGCTATTACTGTCAACCAGACGGAAGAAGATGCTGATGTGTTGATTGTCAGAACAGCGATTTCCTTGTGCCCAAAATTTGATTTCTTAGTTGGCGAAGACGTTGACCTTCTTGTTTTGCTGACAGCATTGGCACCATCTCAAGGAAACATCTACCTCCGCAAACCAGGAAGAGGCGAAATTGCTGAAAGAATATATTCAGCTAATGGTTTAAAACATGAAGAAGTAGCTGAGAACATTCTTTTAGTGGCTGTGACACGACATCGTCAATCTTCAACCAAGGAAAAATGAAGTTTTGATCGCTTCTCCAGAAAACAGCAGGACTCAGTGACACCATTGGCATCTTCAAACATCAGGATGCAACACCAGAGGACATCGCAGATGCTGGAGCACTCTTTGCTTCTCATTGCTTTGTATGGTGGCAACATGGAAGAGGACACCTTAGAAGAAATCCGCTATCAACGTTTTGCTAGATCAACTACAAAAAGAAAATGCAAACTTGCTTCTTTGCCACCACCGGGTATCATTCTTTCAGGATATATCATCAAGTCCAGAAATGGTATGGAATCGAGAAAAAAACCAGAAGGCTGGGGCTGGAAACTGGGCAGCAACGGGCTTGTTCCACTCACCATGACAAAACAAGCAGCACCCGACAACTTATTGAAATTCATTTCATGCAGTTGTAGAAAAGGATGCGGCACAGCATGTGGTTGCAGAAAAGCTGGGTTGAAGTGTTCCGTTGTGTGGCTTCTGCAGTGGTCAGTCATGCGAAAATATCCCGGACGTTTAAATCGATAGTGAGGACGAAGATGACCATGACTTAGCAATGGAAGAGCAATGTATTCCCATACGACCGATTATGATGATAACGGACCCGGACCATCAAAGAAAGGAAAACGCTAATAAATTGCGAGGTTCATGCGTCATTTCCTTCTAAGATCGCGACGCTGTGGATTAGGCCTATCGGGGATAACACCATAAAAAACGCAAAATTTGCTCTACCTCAAGGTGGTGTGGAAATGAGTAGAACTAAGAAATCACCGAAATATTACAAACAGCGGTGGCTGGTGAGGTAGTGCCACGGTGCCACGATGCTATTGCCCTACCTTATTTTTCAGATCCTTTTTATGTCGTGCGTTATATTTTAATGAGGCATATGAAGGTTATAACATATTTTTTTCAGAAAAATAATGTAGTGCCATGGCTCCGGGGTACCGTGGCACTACCTCACCAGCCGCTACTGATTATAACTATGTCAAAAATAGCGAGAATTTCGGAAAAATTACAAAATTGGGGAGTTTTTCTATTTTCTTGGGAAACATGTTCAATTTTTCGTTTGTACCTTTCATCCAAGATGGCGGCTCGAGCGGTCGCACCCCAAGGTCGAAAACTTGGATTTTTCATCAAGGCCTAAACCTTAACAACATATAAAAAAATTACTTCTACACCACCTTTTGTAGGGCAAAACACCCCACTGACTGGCCTACTAAGGTCTTTTCTATTTCTAGTTTTCTGTTTCATTATTCCTAATAAAAAGTAAATCTTGTGATATTTTATAAAATATTTGAACAATTACTGATTTTTCTTTTTGTTAACGTTCTGTCATTTTTTTTCTTAAGGATTTCCACAAAATTAATATGATTTCTATATAATAATACGAAGAACTCAAAATAGCGCCTCACTGTAGTAGGTTTTCTCCTCGGAGATAAGGACCTTTAGTTTGAAATGACTATTTTAGATGGTTGGTTGGTCTATGCGAAGTAAGAAGACGTGGAGAACAGCTCATAAAACTACAGTCAGGGCATACTTTCTACTATGCCGGCGAGGAGAACGCTCCGGTCGGGGGCACGGGTTTTTTAATCCACAAAAGCCATAACCCAAGCATAGAAACTTCAAAAAAAGCATCCTCTAAAGTCATTTATGTAATACTCAGATTAAACAGGAGGAACTGTGTCAAGATCATTCAAGTTTACGCACCAACTACCAAACACACCGATGAACAGGTGGATCTCTTTTATAAGGATATAAGCCTAGCGTGAGAAGATAAAAAAAACTCATGTTACAATCCTGTGCGGTGATTTCAATGCCATAACGGGGCTAAAAACCGACGACTCGGAAACTTCGATAGGGTGCTTTGGCTTGGAGGGAAGAAATGAACGTGGCGAGACGCTGCTCGGATTTTTGCTATAGAACAACCTGTTTCTTATGAACAGTTTCTTTTGCAAGAAGCTGAGTAGGCGATGGACTTGGAGCAGCCCAGTAAGAAATGAGATATACTTCGTAATAACTGATAAGAAGCAGATCGTTAAAGATGTGTCGGTGCTGAACAAATTGTCCACTGGTAGTGATCACCGCATGGCAAGGGCAAACATCTCATTGAATTTGAAAAATGAACGCTATACAATGGTCAATAGGCCAAACAAAAAACTTTGGCAGCCTCCGACGGATAGCTGTGGTTTCCGGCGCCACATTCACGATCTATTAGAGAAACCACACACGGAGACAAGCATCGATGCGTTGAATGATGTCATAGTTACCGCCCTGTCAGAGAGTCAACAAAAGTATTGTCCAAGAACAGACAAGGACAGAAAACTTACCGAAACGTCTGGACAACTAATACAGGAGAGAAGGCGCAAAAGAAGCGAAGGAACATCTACAGACGAGAAGTTGAGGGAGATGAACAGGCGAGTATCTAGAGCAATAAGAAGTGATATAAGAAGCTATGAAAGAAATGAAACCGAAAAAACTACGGAGAACAACAAAATTATAAAAGTGCTGCGTAGGAAACTCACGAACGGAAGAAAAGAGATATACAAAATGAGGGACAGAGAGGGAAAACTTACAACGAACAGAAATGAGATACTGAAAATCGTGAAGGAATAGTATCGGGTACTGTATGAAAGTCAGCTTGACGCTGACGGGAATGTAGAACCAGAATTTCTGACATCTGAAAGAAGAATAGTCAATCAAGGGTCTGAAGAGATACTTGCTATCACCATAGGGGACATAAAGCTGGCCTTGAAGAAAACTAAAAGCAATAAAGCACCAGGTGAAGATAATGTAGCTGCTGACGCAATCAAAATAGGCGGCCAACGATTACTCCAAAAGTTGAAGGTTCTTTTTAATATCTGTCTTTTCAATAGCACAATTCCCAAAAACTGGCTAAACTCCATTATTATTTTACTACATAAAAAGGGGATATAGCTGAGCTGGAGAATTACCGACCAATAAGCCTTTTAAGCCATCTTTACAAACTGTTTACACGAATTATAACTACCCGTCTCGAAAATAAACTTGACTTCTACCAACCTGTTGAACAGGCGGGATTTCGCCACGGATTTGGGACTAATGACCACCTTCAAAGCATTAAAACACTAATCGAAAAGACAAATGACACTGACTTCCATAAGGCTTCCGATACAGTTGACTTGCGCGGTCTTGAATGTGCTCCGGGAGTGCAGAGTCGACTACCGATACACCAAACTTATTTAAAACATCTATAAAAACGTAACAATGATGGTAAAATTGCATGAAAATACTGACCACATACCTGTGGGGCGCGGGGTGAGACAGGATTTGAGCCAAAGGGATGGTAAAAACCTGACTAACTTGCTCTTCGCAGATGATATAGCTTTGATTTCGAATAGCCTTGGGGCAATGATTGTGATGATGCAGGAACTGCAAGAGGTGTGCGGAAGAGTTGGTCTGAATATCAACATATCGAAAACAAAATTTATAACAATCTCCAGTGGGAACTTAGACATTGGCACCAATGAAATTGGATAGTTACATGTACCTCGGCCATGAAGTTAGCATCTCCAGAGATAATCAAACCCATGAACTGAGGAGAAGACTCACTCTCTCGTGGGCGGCATCCGGGAAACTTAAAAACATATTCAAGAGCGATATTCCAGAAGGTCTTTAATCAATGTGTGCTACCGGTCATGACGTACGGATCCAAAACTCTAACGTTAACAACTGTAACCTCCAAGAAACTTAGTGACACAGAGAATGATGGAGAGATCGATGCTTGGCGTTACACTGAGAGACCACATACGAAACGAAGACCTACGCAGTAGAACTGGCGTTGACGATGTTATCAGGGTCGTGGCGAGGCTTAAATGGAACTGGGCCGGTCACCGAGGCCAAAACGACTGCTTGAGTGGAGGCCACGAATGGATATACGGAGTAGAGGAAGACCACCCACACGTTGGACAGATGACGTTAAGAGAATGGCCAGAAACTGGATCCAGGCAGCACAAAGTAGAAACGAATGGAAGAGAATAGGGGAGGCCTATGTCCTACAATGGATGCAAAGGGCTACTTGATGATGATGATGATGAACGATTGATATTAAGACCCTTAAATACTTTACTTTGCTTCATGTCACTAAATAAACTCCTTCCTTTGCAGATAAAAACACCTAAAACTCATTGAGACAGCCAAAAAATGCAACAAAACGCGAACTCCAAACAGAAGGAAACCCCGTTCAAAGACATCAAGCATTTTGCATTTGTCGTGCTTCTGCAAGATTGGTTGGTGACAATTATGAAATAATCATATTCGAATTTACAGCTTTTCACAACATTTATTTTGATCAAAAACAGCTAATCTACCAAAGTCCTTAACAGCAGATTCTGGCAAGTTATAAACATAGGCATATTGCTTTGCCAAGTAGAGAAGTTTTAACAAATGAACCAATCATAGATGCTTGAAATATTTCGCTGAAGAAGAGGAAATTCCGTGAGTTCAACGGGCACAATGTCAACACGTTGAAGAGTTTGTAACAGTTCGATTTTTCTAATGTCGGATATTTTAAAAATTTCATTTATATGCCGCATTTAGGGAAAAAAGATACTGTATTTTGCTCTCATCGGTTTATTGATTCTGAATTTAATGATTCGATTTGCTAACAATTCGCTTGAAATTGCCGCTTTTCTTAATGTAAAATTAACTATATTTTAGGTATAGGTTAACGATATATTTGTATTAGCATTTATAACACGTTGTGACTATGTTTATTTTAGTTGATAAGCAAGGCACATTGTTATTGTAATAGTTTAGCTTCATTTATATTACATTATCGTAGAACAGCCGTTCTATATTTTTAAGAATTCTGTTAATAAACCCACAAATACGCTGCAGTAGATTCGTCGATCCATTTTCTTTTACTGACCGTGTGAATACTCCATGTGGGAATCCCTGGGTTGCCCGAATGCCCATTGCCGGCCGATCATTCCGGAGATCGTTAGATAGTTTTGGGACCTCTGCTTCTAAATATATTCACACGGCGGGTCGTGGTTTTTGTAACATTCGACCGGGTAATAGGAACGTACCATTTTTTGTAAACGCCAGCTGTCGATTTAACTTTTTAAAAGGTTATTGTTTTGTTAGGGAATATTCTCTGGTATTTCGTGAATCATTCAATTTCGGTGAATTAATTGTGGCCTCCGCAGTCGTTTTACAACCATAACAAACGAGAACTAAGTTGTTTAGTATCTTAGAATTATTCCTTGTATCAAACCACTCGGCATGTTTCTGCCCATCACTACTAGCTGATTTGACGTAGCGTCTGATCTCGGGAACGAGAAAGGCAAATTATTATCAATCGAGAGTTCTTCTGAAGGTGCCTTTCAGGGCGAAGAGAAGGTTTGGATAATGCAGTCGTAGAGACTCAACATTTTATTGTGATTCAATTCTACCCTTTCTTTGGGGATATATTGTGTTAATTTTCTGTTTGTGTTTTGACACGACCGATTAATCGGGATCTGAATACTGCTGTATTAGGCAAGCATTTTCTCTGGATTAATCTTTTTCTATTGCCTGTGAAGCGCGTGGATGCCATGATGCTAACGTTTTTTTTTCATTATTTCTAGCGGATTTCCACGTCCGTCATATAAGACCGAAATCGTCGAATCTCTCATTGTTAGCCCTCACACACACGATGGAAGTAATTATTGCTACCGTTTTGCTTAAATTAATGATTTAATTGCTTATCTGTATTACCTTTTTTTTGTGCATATACCGCCATTTGCTTTTGCGTCCCACATGTTATCTTATCTACTCCATTTTATCTAATCCGAATTTTTGCTTTAATGTAACTTTAACTTTGATCGCATGGGGAAGTTTATATTTTCTTTTGGGAGTGGTTCATACCCATCTTTTTTTATATCCAAGTTGTCTGAACCTTAGCATCTGTTATTTGCCGATGGTCATTGAAAATTCATGGAGAGCCACCACCTTTTTCCGGAGGGTTACAACCTTTTTCCTGGAGGTCCACCGCGCATACCTGCAGTTAGAATCACCCCTTTCCTAGTGGGTGGGAAGCAGGCCTTGCCCGCAGCGCTTATCAGCCATCTCGACACCGAGCAATCGAGATCTCGTCTAGATCTTCCCTTCGGGGCCATCGAGAGGCAGTACCTGAGGTATCTATCGGTGCCCGGCGCCTCCACCAGAGTTCGACGACCGGATTTGTAGTATCGTACAGAAGCCTAAGTTTATTTACTCATATACTCATTTATTATCATTAACCGCTCTGAATTTTCTTTCTCTTTAATACTAATCAAGCATTGACAGTCGAGCTTTGAAACCGTTTCTATAATTTTATTCCTTTCATTCATTTATCAAGTAACATAACAGCTTTGAATTTTCGCTCCTTTTAATAAAAGTCAAGCGTTGGCACAATATGTAATCTTATTCTTTTCATTCATTAATCGAGTGATATAACCGTTCTGAATTTTACTTCTTTATAATATGAATCAAGCGACGCCACGCTTTCAATAATTTTATTCTAGTTCTGTTCTTTTGTTGACTTATCGAGTCTTTTGATTTAATGATTGTGTCCGTTCATTGCGGCATATTATCCTGGCTATATTCAAAATCAGTGCAGCTACTAGCGCATGCATGCCTAGTTGTAATTAGCTTAGTTAGTTACTTAGTGCATTTAGTCGTAAGGCATACAGAACCGAGTATTAACAGCAGAATTGGTCTCTGTACAATCTCCATATTGTACTCTATTTATTTTATCAATTGCTTTAATAGTCATTTAACATTCTGTGGACTTTAACTAAACACATTTCCATTTAACTTCTTTTTTTCCTCCCGATAGATCATTGCTGTGTTTAAAAAAAAAAAGAACTTAGAATAGAACTAAGTTAAGTTAATGGATACATTATCGATTTAATAAGCCCGCCGATATTCTCGTTTTCTTGTTGGTTCGAAATTAAGTACCGATCGATTTTATGAGCTGACCTAGCCACCATGCACAACTCCATCAGAACTTTTTCCGTTTAGTTGGCTAGAACGGGTGGCGCTCAAACGACCCCACTACAGGGGCCGGGCAACTGTAACACGACTCTCCGGGGCTAGGTTCCTTTTTAATTGATTAGAAAAAAAACTTTACTTTCATTTTAAATTCATTCAGAAAGACGTGTTGCAAGTTGATTCTTGAGGCTATTTACGCCGAGCCAAGCTAAAGCAATAGAAAAGTTAGATATTCAGGCGCTTCATAAGTATTCATTTAAATCATTTATATTGCCAGCTCATCAGAAAGTATCAGAAAATTTTTCAGAAATTCGAAATGCTTTTTGCAAAAGAAGTTCCAAAAAGCAACACGAAGCTGTGTTTTTAATGGGCATGTGCTTCGCATATTAAGGTACGTTTCATAACAATGAAAAGAAGAATTACTGAATAATTAAGCTCCGCTTCAACGTGAAGATTTCCAGCCTATTCTATTCCTCCGCCTATTTTTTTCTTTGGAATATATGGAATATATATTCGGTATAGTGTTTACATGAAATATATAATATTGAGAAATTCTCTAAGCAGTGCTTTGAGGATATTCGATTGAGATTTCTGGACTGAAAAATTAATATTGATGTTAAATGCTTAAAAATAACTTAGGAATAATACTACCGGTGCCGGTGGTGATGCCTAGAATAAAATATGATCAGATTAATATTAAATGGATGATTGGGATTTCTAGACTGAAGAATGAATCTTGATCTTAACTCGATAAAAATAACTTACGTATGCGTTTGCGGCATGACCTCCTAATCCATGGATGTGCCCTTTAATGGTCTAGAATAAAACATTATTATAAAACAATATGTTGAGTTTTCTAGACTCAGGAATTAATATTTATGTTAAAGGCTTAAAAATAAAACTTACAGGTAGTTTACGGAAGTCATTTGCTCCAAGGGGCTGGAATAAAACAAGATTACATTAGTATCAGATCATACAATATTTAAAGAAAAATGAGGCTATACAACAATCAATGAAAAATTAAAGAAAGTTAAACTATTATTGCAAGCAATATGCAGCAGACAAGTTTATTGTTGCATTTTGCTAGAAGATCTAAGGTCTTTTCTATTTCTAGTTTTCTGTTTCATTATTTCTGATAAAAAGTAAATCTTGTGATTTTTTATGAAATATTTGAACACTTAAAATTACGGATTTCTCTTTTTGTTAACAGTTTTGTCATTTTTTCTTAAGGACTTTCACAAAATTAATATGATTTCTACATAATAATACGAGGAATTAGAGAAGGACCTTTAGTTTGAAATGACTATATAAGAGGCGTAACGATTGATATTAGGACCCCTAAATACCTTGCTTTGCTTCAGGTCACTAATTAATTTCCTGCCTTTGCAGACACCTAAAACTCATTGAGACAGCCGAAAATAGTAATTTTGAAAAAAAACGCGAACTCCAAACAGAAGGAAACCCCGTTGAAAGAAATGAACCATCTTGCATTTGTCGTGCTTCTGCCCAAAAAATTGGTTGGTTAAAATGTGAAATAATCATATTCGAATCTGCAGCTTTTCACAACATTTATTTTGATCAAATACATTTGATCTACTAAAGTCCTTAATAGCAGATTTTGGCAAGTTATAAACATAAACAAATTGTGTTGTCAAGTAGAAAGTTTTAGCAAATGAACTAATCATGTGCTTCACAGATTAACGTACGTTTCATACCAAAGAAAAGAAGCATTAATGATTGATCAAGCTCCGTTTCAACGTGATGATTTCCAGCCTACTTTTTTTTTGAAATATATATATTTCGGTATAGTGTTTACATGAAATATATAATATTGAGAAATTTTCGAAGCAGTGATTTGAGCACATTCGGTTGTGATTTCTGCACTGAAAAATGAATATTGATGTTAAATGCTTAAAAATAACTTATATTAGGAATAGTCCTACCGGTGCCGGTGGTGATGCCTAGAATTAAATATATGATCAGATTATTATTAAATATTTGCTTGAGATTTCTGGACTGAAAAATGAATATTGATCTTAAATCCTTAAAAATAACTTACATATGCGTCTGCGACTTGACCTAATCCATAGACGTGATGTTCTTTAATCGGCTAGAATAAAACATTATTATAAAACATTATGTTGAGTTTTCTGAATTGAGGAATTAATATTCATGTTAAAATATTAAAAATAAAACTTACAGGTAGTTGACGGAAGTCATTCGCTGCAACGGGCTAGAATAAAGCAAGATTACATTATTATCAGGTTATACCATATTTAAAGAAAAATTATGCTATACAACAAAAATCAAGGAAAATGATAGAAAGTTGAACTATTATTGCAAGCAATATGCAGCAGACAAGTTTATTGTTGCACCTTGCTAGAAGATCTATGATCTTTTATATTTCTAGTTTTCTGTTTCATTATTTCTGATAAAAAGTAAATCTTGTGATATTTTACGAAATATTTGAAAACTTAAAATTACGGATTTCTCTTTTAGTTAACGTTCGCGTTCTGTCATTTCTTAAAGATTTCCACAAAATTAAGTGACAACAGTTTGATTACGGGGGAGTGACACCCCCCCCCCATTCAGATTTGCCACGGGATGTGGCACATCAAATCACGTCGTCCTCCCCAGGCTGAAGAACACCGAATTACAAAAGTCTGGAGCTGATCAATGACAGTTTGTGACAAGAGGACCTGCATTTTATTATCAGGCAGGAACGTCAAACAGGTGAGAGCAGTTTGATTACGGAGAGTGACGCCCTCGCCATTCCCAGTTGCTACGGGATGTGGCCCATCAAATCCCGTCGTCCTCCCCCAGGCTGGAGAACACCGAAGTACAAGTTCTGGAGCTGATCAATGACAGTTTGTGACAGGAGGGGCTGCATTGTATTAGCAGGCAGAAACGAAGCTCTTTTCTCGGAAGGTAGTTGACTAACTTCTTGAGGTGATAGCTGTACTCCTTCAAGGTACTTAAGCCTTTTGCAAAGTTGGGTTGGACATTGGCAGAGTAAATGTTCTGCGGATTCAGTTGCATTATTGCAAAATGTGCATTGGTCGTCTTCTGCTCTGCCTATTGCCTTTAAGTGGTATTTTACCGGGCAGTGTCCAGTGAGCAGTCCGGCGACAGTTTTTATATGTGCTCTCTCTGTTCGTGTCTAAGAGCTGTTCTGCTCTTTTCGCAGAGATAGTGATAAACCTTTTCGCCTGGAGTGTTTGTCCAGTAGGACGACAGTTGGTATTTCTCCTATTTGTTTAGTTCTTCGGTGATGTGGCTCTTCATAAGGCCACAGTAGGGTTCTGGACCATAATATGGTGTTCCAGCTCCTTCTTTCGCAAGACAATCTGCTTTTTCGTTGTCCTCTATGCCTCTATGGCCAGGACCCCACATTAAAGTTGCCTGGTTGCGTGTTGCTGGTTGTTTTAGGGCTTGGTTACATTCCCAGACTACCTTTGATATCAATAACCACTGCGAATGGGATATCTAGGTTTAACATGACCGTCATTTGGTCACTTGGTTTGCTGACATTTTCCAGTTTTATTTCTTCAAAGATGCGCAAGTGACCAGTCAAATCTCCAAACTTTGATTTACCTATTTCGAATAGCCCGTGAGCACTGATAAACGCCTGCTTCTTCACACTAAGATGAAGATGAGGCATATTCAGCTGTATCTCTAAGGCTGCGTTAGGGTACATTGACATTGCTCCTGTTATTCCCAGGCGTACCAGCCTTTGCACTTTATTAAGTTTGGTCCGAGCGGTGACTTGCTGGGTTTTTGGCCACCATACCAGTGAGGCATAGGCGACCGTGGTCTTTATTATTGTTTGGTGTTTGGTTACCATTTTTGCGGCATGTCCAGATTGCCGCTGTGGCTTTAGAGATGGTGTCCCAGGTAAGTTTCCGGTCCATTGTGACCCCTAAATATTTTACCTCGATGGAAAAGTTAACTGTGTTCCATGTAAGATGGGCGCTCTCATTTCTAGTTTCCTTCTTTTTGTAAACGGGACAAGTATGGTTTTTCTAGGATTTAGGGAGAGTCCCTTCCCTTCGCTCCAATTCTTAATGATGTTTAGGGCATTTTGCATGCGCATGCGGTTTGAAACTACACATTCATGTTTGCCATTTATTAGAATGAAGAAAGGAGCTTAGGCTGATGGGACGGTATGATTATATGCTTGAGGGTAAGGTATAATCAATTTGATGATTTTGCTTGAAGGTAAGGTATAATCAATTAAAAGAAAAGCGAATATTCGCATTAAATTATTTTACTACAACTACTTACTATAAACATATAGGCATTTAACTGACTTAAAAAATCATCGAAAAACGGCACTGCTATTGCTGTACGATAGTAAACTTCTGGTGAACTTGATTCAACGTTACGCCGACGTGTTTGAGTGGAGACTATTTATGACATCTTCATCTCGCCTTTAATGGAATTTAAAATCTTAACAGATTCATTAATATATCAGAAAAGCAGAAATCCATGTTTTACCGCATTTAATTTATTATTGAACAGATGGTATTATTAAGATCCATTGCTTCAACCGTTGTTTGAGTAAAGGAGTAACAACGCTTCAACTAAATCGCAACCGATAGCTTGCAGCATTTTATACAATTGAAGAGTATGTAGATAACTACAGCTGTACAAAACGTAAAATAAAGTCTCGAGAAATTATAGAGTGTTGATCTGCCATGGACGAAGTATCGCTATCCATAGCTGCTGAAAGTTCTTCCGAAGCCTCTACAATGGACACAACCATTTCTTTAAATCTCAGAAGACTGCCATGATTTTGAACCCATCACGTATCACACATGGAGACCAACTTATGGCAACCTGATTCTGGCAAATTTTCTTTATTTTTGTTCCAAATCAATCCATTAATTTTCAATTCATTTTAGTCCTGCAGCGAGCTACAAAAAAGGTCTACCAATCTCTATTTAAGATAATAAAATTATCTGAAATTTCGGAGAATTTCGGGGGGTGTTTGAACACCCCAAACACCCCCCCTAAATACGGCCTTGATTAGAAGGTCTCGTGAAGCATTTTTAGTAAGATTATCGACAGGTTTGAAAATTCCTTCCGGGAAAGGACGCAGGCTAATTATAACGCATATTGGGGGAGATAACGGTTTCGTACAGAATGGATTACTGCAATTTGAATCCAAATCGACCAAGGATTACCATGATGTTTTTGAAGATTACTTTTCCGAAATGATAATATTACTTCCAGAAAAGTTTGTCATAGTTATGGACAACGCTAGTTATCATTCGAGATTAGTAGAAAAATTGCCAACCACTTCTTGGAGGAAAGAGGACATTATAGGTTGGTTGTCTCAAAACGATATTTCATTCGAAAACGGAATGTTGAAAAAGGAGCTGGTGCGAATAGTTAGTAAAAGCAAATCACAGTTTAAAAAATTCGTTCCTGACGAAATGGCTAATGCGCGTGGAATAAATGTGCTTCGGTTGCCACCCTACCATTGTGAATCGAATCCCATCGAACTTATATGGGCACAAATGAAAGGATTTGTAGCTCGGAACAACACAACGTTTAAGCTATACTCCAGGGAAATAAGGTAAAAAAAGAGACCTTCGTTTTGATGTTCCAATGAAGCACAAAAAAATCTCATATGCCTACCCTTGTGCGTCTTGAGATATCGAAGGTCAAAGGTCATGAAAATCGGTTTTTCGCGAAAATCTCGCTTCCAGTGCATCTGATGTCGTAAGAACCCATAACAAAACTTACGTGATATAGTATTCTCTACAAAATTGTTGATATACATTTTTTTCGTACGACCAACCGTTTTCGAGGTATAGCATAATAAAGCGGGAGCGCGCATTCGTAATAAGTAGTAGGTACTGTATTATACGATCATCTGCAAAAATATTTTGAATATGAATTAAGTTCATATCCAACATCACTATTTGACAATGAGGGCATGAGAAAAACCGCAAAATAGAAATTGTATAATATGATGGAGCCTGTCAATATTGAACTCAATGAAGATAATGTATCCTTCGTCATCGATGGTGGATTTTTGCTACATCGTGTCGTATGAAAAAAAAAACGATACTTTCTCCGACACTCTGGATATATATGTTACATATTTGCAAAGGCATCTTGGTTCTAATATAATTGTTTATTTGCTTCCATGGATATGTCCTTTGTCCACTGACAAGTAACACTGATGATGGCTACGGCCGAAAGCGCTTTATTACGCTCTTTATAGAGGTCCCTTTTGGATTAAATTTTGCATGATATACAAGATTGTTTCATTACTATCAAATATTTCAAGCAGAAAACTGCCCGCCAGATACAATATTTCAGAACGGAAAGCGTTTTCTGTTAGCTATGTATGATGCTCCAAAAGATGAAGTGAACCTTGACAAATTTAGATACACCCAATTCATTAAGGCGACACGACTTAATAAACCTGTTTAATTGTCATCCCTTCCACCTACCAGTGAAGCAGCTCGACAGCATATTTATCGGGTTTACTACCAAGTACAGATTTGGCTAGGGAAAATCTACAGCCCGAAGAATGTGGTTGGGACTGAGTGGGATTTAAAAAACGACATATTACAGCCGAAAACAACACTACTGCCACCTGCTCCAGACGAACTATTAAATACAATATTCCGTAATTGTAAAAAGGGTGCGCAGTGCGGGTGTAAAAAAGTCGGGCTGCCATGCTCCAAAGTTTGTGGTCAGTGTCACGGACAGGCATGCCTAAACCCGTCAACAGAGTTGCAAAACATCGAAGACTTCAGTGACCTTGAGCCTGAAGAGGTTTTGGCAACAGATATAGAGGAAGCATCTGACGAAGATAATGTGTTGATGGAGGTGCTAGTAGAACCCGACGAAGACGAGGAGGAAGGTAAGGAAACATAAGGCGCGTAGCGCCAGGTGCAAAAAATGATAGATTAATGTTAAAAAACTTTTCCTAATATCGAAAACATGGATTTGGCCTACTGGGAATACCACGTAAAAAAAAACGCCCCTTGCATTCTACTACAAAAGTGGTGTGGAAAAGAATGTATTTTTTGTTATTAATTATTTATTATATATTTTTTTATAAATAAACAAATTTTTAACGGCTTTAATAATGGGAATTTAATTTTCCAGTCTAACAGATTAATGAAAATGCTTTTATATTTATAGGTCTGCAGTATAATACAGTATTACCTATTACGAATGCGCGCTCCCGCTTTATCATGCTATATCTCGAAAACGGTTCTTCGTACGAAAAAAATGTATATAAACAATTTTGTAGAGAATACTATTTTACGTAAGTTTTGCTATGGGTTCTTACGACGTCAGATGCACTGGAAGCGAGATTTTCGTGAAAAAACGATTTTCATGACCTTTGACCTTTGATATCTCAAGACGCACAAGGGTAAGCATATGAGATTTTTTCGTGCTTCATTAGAACATTAAAACGAAGGTCTCTGCAAAAATTCAGCTTGTGCGGCTTCATTCCGCAGAGGAAGTTTTATTTCTCTGGAGTACTAAAAGATGTGCGCGAACTTATGAATATACCGATAAAACAAATCTCTGTCGAAAACTGGACGATTGCCATAAACCACGTCATAAAAGAGGAGCAAAAAATGTGGGATCTTGACAATCTCTTGGAGGAGACAGTAGAACCTCTGCTAATTTCAGTTGTAAATTCTGACGACTCTGACTTCAGTGAAAATGATTTATAATTAAATATTACGTACATATTTAGTTTTGATTATTGTAAATAATTGACATTAACACTTTTTCTAATTGAAATGTTTTTCTAAACGGGTGACATTGTTTTTGTAGTTATGTTATGGTTTGTAACCTGTTACATTCATTTACCAATATAAACTATATATTTATGCTTTAAATTGGCTTGCATATTATTTTACGTTCTGTGGCCAAACATTTGAACAAAGCCATAAAATAAATTTTAAAACCCTAATACCCAACACTGATGTAGTCAGTCCCCGAAAAATATCTTTATTACCCATTGTTATACGAGCAACCCCTATTGTTCTCGGCAAACGTACCGGACGAGTTCAACAACAAATGTGTTAAAGCTACCTGCATTTTATTGGAATATATACCCTTAAAATCAAATTGGTCGCATTTTACGTCATCTCACCCTGTAAGCAACAAAACGCCTTTTACATTTATGATAAAGGTGTGGTGCTATCAGACATTAAGAAACAGAGTATAGTAATCTCATCAGGAATGGAAACATACATCCCAAATTCCATCAAGTTACCCTCAGAAGAAAAGCCCTGGTTCGACAGAAGATGCGAAAGAGCTGTAGGTAGGAAACAGCAAGCCTACAAGTACTGGCAGCAAAATCAGACCGTTGAAAGTTGCAATTATTTTGTCGAAGCGAGAAATGAATGCAAACGTGTGATCGACGAAACTAAGGAAACACACAATCAAAGGATCAGGAATAAACTTTTGCAATGCCCCAGTGGCTCCAGGAATTTCTGGTCGGTAGGAAAGGCACTAACTAATAACTTTACAAAAACGTTCCTCCCACTTTTGACAGACGAACGTTGCATCGCGGTGACTACAGTCAGGCGAAAAGCAAACATGCTCGCCAAAATGTTTTCATCGCACTCTACCTTAGAGGTCTCCCAAGGCAAGGCTCTCCCCACCATATCGAACATCAACACTAACATGGCAGAAGTCAAGTTTCATAACCGTGATATTCGTAAAATCCTTAATGAACTAGATACGAAAAAGGCATCAGGACCGGACGGAATACCTGCCATCGTGTTAAAGAACTACGCCAACGATCTAACACCCGTTTTTTCCAGGCTTTTTTCTCTGTCTTACCGGGAAAGAGGTTTACCCATCTTCTTGGAAAGTCGCTCGAGTGCAACCTGCCCCAAAAAAGGCAAGAAATTCACGCCCTCAAACTATCGCCCAACTGCCTTGCTTCCAACAATCTCCAAAGTCATGGAACGTGAAGTCTTTTTTATGACAGTGGCACACACATACTAAAGGGAGATCCTATGGCGCTCGACGAGAGGTGTGTGTGTGCGAAGATGTTGATTGACACGGTTCTTGAATAGTTGTAGGTTGTCATTAGTGGAAAACAGATGTCCTGGGAGTGAGTTTCACAGTGATGCAGTGCGCCAGACAAAAGAGTTCTTGTAAAGCGATGTTCTAGGTGTTTCCAGTTGTACGACGAACTGGTGCGCTCTTGACGTCTGTCGTGACTGCCTGACAGGAGTTGCCAGGAGCGGGAAGAGGCGGGCCCAATCCTGGGAACCTCTGTCGTGAAAGTATCTGTAAAACAGAGACATCTCGGCCACATGTCTGCGGTGTTCCAGACTATCCAGATTTCGGGTCAACTCCGGGTCGCCGACGAGACGCACAGCTTTCTTCTGAATGGAATCCAGCAGCTTTAGGGTGTGCTTTGGTGCGGCACCCCAGATATGTGAACAATATTCTAAGCACGGTCTTATTTGCGCTTTGTAGAGCAAGAGTAACTGCTGCGGTGTATAGAGTTTCTTATTGCGAAATAGCGCACCAAGCTTCTGGGTGGCTGATTTTGCGATGTTAGCAACGGAAATCGATGAAGAAAAAACAGAGAAAAAACATAAATATAAAACCTACCTAAACTCTAAAACAAATAGCGCCAAAGAACAGTACAAAGAGGCACAGACCAAGGTAAGAAGACTGACTAATAAGCCAGAAGAAAAATGAGACATGGGAAAAGAAGTGCTCCAGATTAAACAACTTTTTGGGTGGCCAGAAAAGCACGGAAAGTTGGCGAATTATCAGTTCACTAAAACAGAATAAGAAGCGAGACCTTATCACTTTAGAAGGCTCTTGACGGAAAATCGAGCAGAATTTCAGAACACCGAAGAATATCACAACCTTATAACAACAGGATCACCTATTAGAATTTCTGCACAGGAAATGAAAGAGGTTTGCAAAACATTAAAAAATGGCAAAGCACCAGGACCTGGAAACATCCCTGCAGAATTAATAAAATACGGTACAGACACATTGTTTCTATATCTAACTGTTTCAAAAATATCTAAATGGAACACCAGTCCCAATGGAATGGAAAATATCGTATATCTCTACTATCCACAAAAAGGGAAGCAAGGAAAGCTGCGATAATGATCGAGGCATATCAGTCACAAGTAGCATTAGTAGAATATACGGGAAAATTATAAAAAACAAAATTGAACGCGAACACAGGGATATGGAATCGGAAGAGCAAGCAGGATTCAGAGCAGGTCGCTCAACAGTGGACCATTTATTTTCTGTAAGTCAAATAATAGAAAAAAAAATGGCATATAACCAGGAAGTGCATATGTTGTGTGTGACAGCGTACCTCTAAAAAATTGTGGGAAACCCTTGAGAAAAGTAACATCAGTGTTGAACTTTTAAAAGCTGTAAAATCACTATATGAAAACTCCACAGCCAAAGTCAGAATAGGCGATAAACTTACAGGTGGATTCAATGTAACTAAAGGTCTCAAACAGGGTTGCTGTATATCACCAACGCTGTTTAAAATATACCTGGATCAAGCTTTAAACACCTGGAAAAGAAAGTGCCAGGGCATGGGCATCCCACTCACCAACACACATATATACAGTCTACGTTTTGCTGATGATCAAATCATATTAGCACAGGAGTATGAGGATATAGAATATATGGCGAGAAAACTGAAAGGAATACAAAAAATGGGGACTCGAGGTGAACATAGAAAAGACGGAGTACATGTGCATAGGTGGACAGACAAAAGACCTTGTTCTGGAAGACGGTCAGCATATCAGACACTGCACGGACTATAAATATTTGGGGATGAAAATTGCACCGGACGGAACAACAGATCAAGCCATTAAAGAACGGAACATACAAGGCAGACGTGCGATCTCCCTTCTAAATTCAATTCTGTGGGACCAAAATGTATCCAAACAAAACAAAAGGCTTATTTATAACACTATTATAAGGAGTATAGTTACCTATAGCTCCGAAGTATGGCAACTTAAAGAAACCTCCCAGAGAGCACTTCTCGCCACTGAAATGGACTTCTGGAGACGAGCGGTCGGACGATCCAGATTGCACAGATTAACCAACGACCATATAAGAGAAATAATGGGAGTAACCCACACAATTATAGAAGACATACGGACAAAACAGCTGATATGGTATGGTCACGTGGCAGAAGAACGAATCCCGAAACAGATATTGAACTGGAACCCTCAA
>MU188070.1:67194-102992 GCA_016904865.1 Pissodes strobi | reverse complement strand
CCGTCCCGATCAACCTCTCGCAACCGCTGAGGTGACCAAGATACCTGCACGTCTTCGCCGAGCGGTCGATCTCTCTCGGGTCGCTGCATATTGATCAGTTGGCAGCTGCTCTGTTAATGTCATCACGCGTGAACAAAATACTACGTAATCGATCACATTAACAAAAATGTATATCTTCATTATCGTTGGATTTATTTATCATAAATATACGTTGGATTCAAGCAAGTCTTTCCCATGATGTATCCGCTTCAAAATCTGGATGATCTGAGATCGAATAGAAATCTGATGATAACTATGAATGGTTCTTATCTATTTTCATAAGTCCAAAGATTTTAGAAATTAAGGTAAAATATTTGAGGCTTTGCCTAATTTTAATGGACTTGTATACGTTTTTAGTCACAACTCTATTGATGAAATTATTATTGGCACTGTGTCGACGCGAATCAACTGCAACTGCCTCTTCACTATGACTTCCAACTCTTGGTAGTTCTTCTTCTTAGCGTTCTTTTCTACTTTTCTAGCAGGTTTTGGGTATTAGGTACTGATACTTCTACAAAGGTTTCAACCTTAGAGAATTTCTTTACGACGGTAATATCTGGTCTATTATCCAGCCTTCTAGAACTATTTCAGGTTTAGATTTGTAATAACGAACCCCTAGATAAGACGTCCCAGTTTGCTGGCTAGGTCCTGATGAATAATTTAGGCAAGAGTATCATGCCTATCCTAATATTCCGTTGGAGAGAAAAGCTGACATCCTACATTAACGTGTTGTATGGACTCCGTTGCTTTGAATTCATATTTGCACTTATCGTTCTTTAAATGGGTATCTTTGACGATGTATTTCAAATACATTCTTGTTGGAACCACCGATCTTAAATTGATCATTAAAGGCCTCCCCTTTATTTACACATTTTATATTGAGATGCCATTCAAGTTTCGATCTCGTGATATTTTTTAAGGAGCTTAATTTCCTAAACTTCAATAATATATTTTACACAAATTGTCAACAGTAGATATATTATATTCAATACAAGATGATTCAAAACTAGTTTGTCAAACATTGGGAGATGATTGTTGACGATATTTTAAGACGAAAAGTTACGGAGTTAGAGGTAGGCACTAAAAAATTATGTGCCTTATCTTTATAAGCACACAACTGAAGTGAAACTTCTGAAAGAGATTAGGAATTGAGTTTTTATATTTTTTTGGAGCTTTTTTTCTGAACTTTTGCCCCCGGTTCGACTTTTTATTTTTTTCCTTTTTTCTCAACTTTTTTTTCGTCAAAAACCGCGTTTCTCTAACTTTTTTTTAATTAATTTTTTTCCTTATTTCGTTTTATAATACTTTTATTAACTTTGCACAGTTTTTTCTTTTTTTTTTAATTAATTTTTTTTCTTATTTGGTTTTATAATACTTTTATTAACTTTCCGAACAATCTTTTATTTTTTATATATACTTTTTCTTATTTTGTTTTATAATACTTTTATTAACTTTCCGAAAATTTTTTTACGTTTTTTTAAATTTTTCCTGTTTTTTCAAAAAAAATTTGTTGTTTTTTCATAGAGTATTTCTTCCCATTTTTGCCAACCCTGACCTCGTAACTGAACTCCTTCTGCTTTTTTTCTCTAACTTTTTTGATTTTTTATTAACTTGTTTTTTTATTACATTTATTCCTTATTTCGTTAACTTTGCACACATTTTTTTTATTATTATTTTTTTTATTATTTGGTTTTTTTAATACTTTTATTAACTTTCCGAACAATCTTTTATTTTTTTATTATTCTGTTTTCTTATTTCGTTTTATCCTTTTATTAACTTTCCAGCTCTGGAGTGTTCTGTGGTCATCTCTCATTTTCGACCGTTCTCTTGGCGAATATCAATGATATATTTTGTCAATTGACGAGGGGCTGTCAATGTGGTCATTGATGATGAGTGACGAGTGGTCGTCCCTTTGCAAACCTTTTTTTTTAACTATCATAACGAGTCCTCCCGCCTGACGAGTCCTCGGCTTACGCGGCATATATTTTATTCTTAAGGATCCTAACGAGTCCTACCGCCTGACGAGTCCTGGGCTGCACCATCAGAATGTTTACGTTTTCATTTGCATTTCTTTTTCACTTCATGCAATGCCCTCCGCCCGCTTCGCTCGCTTCGGGGCGCAACCAAACTAAACTAACCCAGACTAACCCAAGGCATGCCCAAAATCGAGAAAGAAAACGGTTTACAAAAATAAGCTTAAAAAAGGATGTCTTGCCACTAGAACCGAACCCGGACCGCCGTTATCAGAAACGCAGCATTTAACCACTGAGCCTACTGAAAGCAATCCCCTGGACCGTAAAGACATATATTTGTCAGAAATATGTTTATGTAAGCATTGTGATGCATGCGTAGCCCAGGACTCGTCAGGCGGAAGGACTCGCTAGGATCTGTAAGAATAAAATATATGCCTTACGCGCACATCAAAAACACATTTTTGACAAATAGATGTCTTTATGGTCCAGGGAATTACTTTCAGCGAGCCTCGTGGCTCAGTGGTTAGATGTGGTGTTTGTGATACGGCGCCGGCAGCCCGGGTTCGAATCAAGTGGCAAGACCTGTTTTCTTAAGAGTATGCTTGTAAAAAGTTTTTTCTTCATTTTGAGCATGCCTTGGGTTAGTTTTGATTAGTTTTTGTTGGTTGCGCCCCAGTAGCGAGCGAAGATAGCAGCAGGCTGTGCGTGAAGTGATAAAAATACAAATGTAAACATTGTGATGCGCGCGCAAGGCCAGGACTCGTCAGGCGGGAGGACTCGTTATAACTGTTCTAAAAAAGGGTCTGCTGTCCCTCTAGGTACGGCTAAGTGCAGCCCAAATGTTAACTATGTTGCCAAATTGCTTTGTCAATTTCTCGCTTCGCTATGGCCGTCTGCTCGCTTCGCTCGCTACAGCGCGGCGGCGCAACCAACAGAAACTAACCAAAACTAACCCAAGGCATGCCCGAAATTAAGGAAAGAAACTTTTTACAAATACCCTTTAAAAAACATATCTTGCCACTGGAATCGAACCCGGGCCGTCGCTATCACAAGCACAGGATCTGACCACTGCACTAAAAGACCTGTTGACAGCAATTCATTGGACCGTAAAGACATGGGTAATTCTGATATATCGTACTGCGCATGCGATAGGATTGGCTACATTGTCAACATTTGGGCTACAGTTAGCTATTCCTATCCCTTTCGACCTATAAACGTGTAGGGAGAGAAGATACTATTTTTCAAAGTCGAGATAGTATCGTTGTTGTTTTGAACATCAGGTCCAGTATTCTTAATAATTTATCATGAGATAAAATGGCAAGCACTTAATATTTTCACGTATTATCGGTAATATCGTCTCATAAAAATATTTTATCTATGTGAGGTTACCTTTTTCAAAAGGTGCGCTATATCTACTTGTTTCTATATTAGATAGGTAGGTAAAATTATTTATGGCTAAACTAGGGTATTTCCTTCGCCAGGATTTCCGCTAGCCTAGAGAGTTTCTCAGGGATCAATCCTGCCAATTCGAGACTTCTTTTGTCGCACTAATGTTGACCTACATAGCGTGACGTGCAGCTTCACATCGCGCAGTAAAGCACTAGTTGAGGCCAGCTAAGTGAGTGACGAAATATCCATCAACCACTGCCAGTTAGTTCCACCTCCAGTATGACCTGCATATGAAAAGGACATATATCCATAGGCCATATAATCACTTACCTAATCTTTATTGAAACTACCGTTAAATGCCTTTTTATCGTTTATTATCTTTTATCCTATCTATTACCTTTTCCTAACGTTATTTGATTAATTAATACCGAATTCCTTCATTATCGTATACGATATTATCTTGGTTAGCAAATATTTTGTTAATATTCTTGTAATTATCTGATTTACTTTTTGTATTACGTATATTACTTAAATACTACACACTTACTAGAATTTACTGTAAGCCATATGGCAATAAACCGTCTTACATAATTATAACTTTAGGCTTTTGTCCATAAGCAGGTTACCGAATTGAGCTCACTTCGATTTCCCCTTTATCTTCATTGAATATATATTTTCTTCACAGTTCAATTTCATTTTATATATTTTTTAATTGCTTATTTGTCCACTGATATTATCGCTGCCATGCATGGGATGATTTTTTATTTAGGGGATTAGTCTTTATTTAACGAGTTTTATTTACTGTGTTCTCTAATTACCTGTTTTTTAGTCAGAACTTTCAAAATTCGGGCTTTAGTTAAGAACATTTAAAAAAATAATTTAGAACTTAAGATTAAGGGTTACTAATCTTATAATTTTCGTGATACTTATTTTAAAGAATTTTATTATTGCTTTAAGGACAGTACCATAATCTCAATTAGGTTTGAGACCTAATTAATTTTCAGTTGTACTCGTTTGTCTGAAAATGTACTTAATATTTAAATAAATAGTTTAATTAGGATCTTCGACGTTTTTGGTATGCTGAAGTCTAATTTCATGCTTAAAAATCATTAGGTATTCTTATTAGAAAATTTAGTGGCGCCTTCGCCCAACGGTCTACTCTACGATCCACATCTGAGTGAACCAGGCATATGGATCGGTTATTAACTAATCAACTAATCGCGTTACACCGTACAATAACTCAAATGGGTATCGAAAACTAAGCGTTTTCGGGCATACATCTACAGGAACCCTTTGACTTCAAATTAGCCGAAGAAACATACAGAAAATTTTACACTATGTTTGGAAATATCCCATACAATATTTAATGGGGTTTCACTTGATTTAGTTCTAAGAGGCGTTATCGAATGGCTCGTAGAGCCTCTAAAAGGGCTCAAGGTTTAAAAAGAGCTACCTGGTAGAGGAAACCTAGATCTTGTCTTCACTTTAAATCAAAACCAAAAATAGTTGCTAGATAAGCAACTACACATTTCTCAATTTAAAAAATGTGCTGCTGTAAAATGCAACATAATCATCGTAATTCGTTTTTCGAATATGATAATTTTGCTGATCACGGATTACGGGGACGTTTGCGTAACTTATAGATTCAGTGTATTTTCAACGCGCGCCAATAAAATTGGGAAAGAGCAATTGACTATTCAGCTTGTGGCATCATCACAAAATAAAAGAACATCAGAAAAGAAGACGATCGCCGACGAATATTAATCGAAGACGGCAGAGTTTGAAGACCCCGCCTGGTGCTTCTTTCTGTTGGCGCGGCGCGAGAGCCGTTTTGGTTCGGCTGCTGAAGGATGTGTCACTGTATGGATATGACATCGAATCGGTCAGTCCCAGTGGCACACAAGTACC
The DNA here is from genome assembly GCA_016904865.1 of Pissodes strobi. Lineage (NCBI taxonomy): Eukaryota > Metazoa > Arthropoda > Insecta > Coleoptera > Curculionidae > Pissodes > Pissodes strobi. The sequence continues at coordinate 97,683 of MU188070.1, read as the reverse complement.
CATCTAGCAATTAAAAATAAAACCCATTTAGTGAGATTGCAAGTCAGACTGGTATATATATAACGAAATTGCGAAATTAGTAAATAAATCGAAATTTTCAACGGTGCGTTGAATTTTAGAAGCAATGGGACACCTCCCTGCGAGCAACTTAATGTCAGCTAACTCTCTAGTTACTTGATGAGATGATACTTACACTTACTTAACATGAATTTGATCCAGCATGCGACCACCAACCACAGACGCTCCATCCTTGCCTTGAACTTACCAGAAATTAGAGGAGACCTAATCGAAATCCCCTTTTCTGTAGAAACAATCCTAAGGCTATATTTTGCAATCACTTACTGCTCAGCTCGTACAACCAGCCGATGAATAGAAATCATAAAACTTTTCATCAGGTTAAGATGTAAATTTGTTTCCACCACGCCTTTAGACCATTTGGGTATGATATACGAAATATTCGGGAGAGTGATAAGGAAAATATGTTGATCACTGTAGAATTATATTTTGGAGTATAGATTAAATTCTTTCCTAGTGCGTAGGGTTGAAATAAGGGCACCATCTCATGTAGCTGGTTTAGCCAACAAATCAACCTCTTCGTGTCCTTCATTTCGCGAATGTCCAGAAACCTCACCAAAAAAATAAATTGATAGGAGATCGAAAATTTGGACAATAAGTGGTTGAAAGGACTACCAACTTCGCATAGATTTGAGTGAGCTTAGAAGTCAGATATAATAAATAATTTATTGAAAGGATGATGACTTTTCTTAAGCCCTCACGATATGGCAATAAGTTCAGCGGAGTAAATCGAAGAGACAGTAATAAGTTTAAATTAACGGTTGGTTTTGCCTGTTGTGAAGTTGGCTCCAAACTTCCGCTTGAGGCTTTAATCTGTCTATAAACACTAATAGATGATAATTGTTTTTCTATATGTTAAGTTCGTTGAAGATAATATTTGAGCGGGAAGTGATACCTCTATTGATATTTTGGAGTCCGAGATCAATAGAAAGGGCAGGAACCCCTGTCCATGCACTATTGAAATTTGTAAAAGTATAAGGGCTCTAGGAGGGAAACTTCAGATTGTAGCATTCTAAAGTTTGGCGCATTCTAATGCATCTTATGGTGGCCTTGTTAAGTGGGTAGGGGGAGGGGGTCTTTTTTATATAATGAAGGGGGCAAATGCTCATGCACGAATTGAGAGATGTAACTCAGAACAGTGTTGGACTCCTAGTTACTACAACACCAGACCTGCCAACTAAAACCCTAACCTCATTGTTTCGTTTAAGGGCCACACCGGAACTCCTGTTAAGTATTATTTTAGGGTGGCCTGTGGCCTCTTTTTCTTGCCTCGTGATTGGCTTCTCTCCTTTCCTGTTCCTGTCCTCGCCTTAGTCATAAGCTTCTCTGCTGTTTTGCTCTTATATGGCATCACCTTATGCTTAGGACTTAATCTTCTCCTTCCTATTCTCTGTTGGCTTCCTTGTCTTTGAGAACTGTCAGCACGAAGGTGCATAGGACATCCCAGGGCTCCTTCTTCTCTATCATCTTCCCGACGACTGTTTCGCGAATGATGCCCCCCCACCTCCTGTGTGAGATTATCCCGTAGCTGCGCCCACTTCTTGCAGACGAAGAAAGTGCACCTTTTGCCTTTCCGATTTTCTTAAAAAAGCACCGGAAATACCCATGTCCTGTTAGGAATTGGGTCAAGTAATAGTTAACGTCGCCGTACTTTCTTTTCGCCCAATCCTTCACGCTCCTGATTAATAGAAAGGGCATGAACCCCTGATCTGTGAGTTCATCGTCCTCCGGAGAGTCTCTTTCTTCCTTTTTCTTCGCTGCTCTTGTTTCATCTTCATTTCTGCGGTGGTTTAACCTCATCCTTTCCTCCGCCAGTAAATCTATGAAGAATGGGGATCGTGTCAGCGATGACTGACGGCCGGCCAGGACCAACAGTGTGCAACAAGCGCTGCATATTCACAGGGCACTTCGTCTCTGCACAGACTTCATCTTCAGTTGATACTTCTCGAATCATATTGATTCATTCGTACGCATTGTCAGCCTTCTCTTTATAGGCCTTCCATGTTGGTCATGATTCTGCTCAGCCTTCCGATCACCGATGCGGCCTTGTCCGATGTCTTCCTGATGCGTTCCCAAAACGTCAGCTTGGTATCTAACATCACTCCTAAGCATCTTTACGCAGGTGACGTCATGATGGCCTGACCACCGACGCTCTCTAGGGACATTCGCTCGATCCGTTTGGTGGTTAGGAGCACTGCCATAGGAACGAAAGGTCTGGATTAGACTTAAGTTGCATAAGCAAGAAGAGCACTCGATCGGATAAGGGGAAGTGAGGGAAATGATTAGTAAGGCATGACGTGGGTGGCAAGTAAAGTCTCAGAGTTTTATGCTGAATAGCGTTTAGGGTGTTGATATGTGAAGTACGGCCGAGAGGTAAACAAAGATTGGGAGTAAGTAGTGCTCGATTAAGTTATATAAAACGGAGGGAGTCGGAACTCCAAAGAAGTGTATTTCTAGATAGTTTATCTTCGGGTAATTACGCTTCCTGCAGAAATGAAACAAGGGAGATTTGATGGGCGAGAAAGAGTAGCCTATTGTATCTGACCAGCTGTCTAAATCCTTTAATCCCAATAATTGCAAATGCTTAACAATTGAATAAAGAGATTTGAAGGAAATATATAGGTGTAAATCGTCAACAAAATGATGGAGGGAAGTTGGGTGAGGAAGAGAGTTTTTAATGGGGACCAGGAACAATAAAATGAGGGTTAAGCTCAAAACGGAGCCATGTGAAGTATCCTTCTAGAGAAGGTGCGGGACGAAAATTCCCAAGTATCCAGGCCAAACGTGAAAGAAATGGAAGAAATAAAGTTAGATATAAAAGAAAGGAGGTAAGGGAAGTAATATTTTCAATTGGATTCGAATATTGCATTTCTAGGTGATGTCATACGAATTGGTTATGTCTATGGAGATGATCTTTGTTATTAAATGACGGTGGATTCAGAGTCGCCCAGATGATCGATTGTTGATGTTTATGACGAAATTTATTTTATTCTGGAATTAACAGAATTTAGATTTATGTACCATGACAACCGATTTTCTTTCCAATATTTTGCAAATTGCAAATAACATCTGTTATTGAAATCCAGCGATAACTGCTGAGAAAGTTTCTAGATTTTCCTTTCTTTAGTACGTTAATAAGGATAGAATAGTGCCTGGAGTTGAGAAACCAGAAAAGATTGTAAAATTGTAAGAGGGAATTTAAAAGTGCATTGGGAGATTAGAGATAATGGGAATCATCAGAGGCTGGGGTTGAATCTTCGGAAGAAGAGATCGCATGATTAGATTATCCGTGATTAAATATAATCTTGCATGCTTGAAAATCGTTTATTGTGATGTGAAGAGATGGTTGACCTTTCATAGTCAGTTTTGTGTTTCAGAAAATTTTGATTATATCCAATTCTTATAGGATTGGACGAATAATTCACTTATAAATTGCGAGTCAGTTTATTATTAATCCTAGAATAGATTTGTAGCAGGAGGAAGGTTTACATCAGAAGGCAATTTTTTTGTTTTTATGATGTTTTAGAATATTACTCGTTGCTTTTTAAAGTTAATGAAGTTCTAAATCGAGGGATGTTATTTGAGAAGATTGAGGTCTGATTTACTTTGCCTGTTAGCCTTAGAACAATAATTGTGAGACCACCAGAAAAGGGGGAGGTGTGGGAGGAGAAGTATTAATTTTAGGAATTGAAAGAGATGCTACAGATTGATTTCATTTACGAAGTTTGAAAGAGAGGTGTTGGTGTGTTTTAGGCCAGGGGTTGTGGGTTTTAGTAAGTTGGCTTTTTTATTCCAACCATTAGCAGATCTTATAATGATTGGGAAGTAGTCACCATTTCAATCCAGAATTATTCTAAAGACACAAGCTATATATCGATATGTTTTTCAATTTTGGTTTTAAACTCGCAATGTCGGATACATTTAATCCGATGACATACCTGTGCACCACAAATCTCTACCCGAGTATAACAAATAGCTTTGGAGTTCCAAAAGAAGAACCTCTAGGTCCTTTGGTGAAGGGATAGATGAATTTGCACCGTTCATTCGTCTGCAAAAAGTGCTATCCAAAGAACACTCAAATGAAATCGGCCTACTAAAGAATAGAACCCAAGACACCTATGCTGAGTCACCTGAAGAAAGTCTAAGGATTCTTTTAGAAACACACATTCCCGGGTTAAGCATAACTGCCAAAGAAGAGCTGGCACAAGAAGACGAGCGCATTGAAACTGCTCAGCGTCATACAAAAAGGGTAAACGGTCTAGTCAACAAAATCTTTACAAAAAATCAGATGGGCGATACTTAGCTTTAGACCCTATAAATCCCCGAGAAGATGGAATCTTTCCAGGCTTGCTACAGCAAGGTATAGAGCACCTACTACCACATATTCAGTCAATATTCACAGCCAGCTTTGCACTGGGCTACATTCTCAAAAACTGGAGGAAAGTTAAGGTAGCGTTCATACCGAAGACAGGGCGACGATCACAAGAGGAATCAAAGTTTAACCGCCCCATTAGCTTAACTTCCTTTCTTCTTAAAACGATAGAAAAGATTATAGATAGGTACGTGAGAAGCAAGTTCCTTTCTAATGCTCCACTGCATGCAAAACAATTCGCATGCCAACCATCGAAATCTACTACCCATGCTCTTCAAAATCTCGTCCGCGATATAGAGAAGGCACTGGCTGAAAAAGAAGTGGCGCTCGCGCATCATGCCTTTCTAGACATAGAGGGTGCATTTGACAACACCTAACATGAATCCATTCAGCGCTCCACAACCCGCAGAGGCGTGGAACCAACCACTACACAATGGATAAAATCCATGCTTACCAGCCGTAAAGTCACTGCGACCATTAGAGAATGAGCGGTCACAGTCAAAGTAATAAAGGGATGCCCCAAGGAGGGGCCCTATCGCCCATGCTTTGGTCTCGGGTTGTTGACTGAAGCAGGCTTTGAAGATGACCTAGTTATAATAATATTACAATCGTTCTCTCAGAACGTATGCAAAGTGCACTCAACTTTGGCAGCACATGGTGTACACAGGAAAGACTAAATGTCAATCCAAGAAAAACCGTAGTGATCCCATTCACAAAAAGAAGGAAGCTGAACCTTAAAGCACCCACTTTGGGAGGGACAACGGTAGAGCTTTCAAATGAAGTTAAGTATCTTGGCATCGTTCTTGACCGGAAACTAACCTCAAACCCACACCTGGAAAGAATTATCAAAAAAGCAACGGTAGCGCTTTGGGCCTGTCGACGGCTCTTTGGTAAAACATGGGGTCTAAAACCCTCCATCATCTGGTGGTCCTATAACACTGTTGTAAAGCCTATTATAACCTACGCCTGCTTAGTGTGATGGGTAAAATAAAGGCAATAATAAGACAGCGAAAGCTAACAAGAGTACAAATGCTCGCCTGTCTAGGTATAACAGGGGCTATGAAAACGTGTCCCAAAGCAGCTCTGGAAACCCTACTTGACCTCCTTCCGCTGCACATACGCATAGAAAAGGAGGTCTGTGATGAAGATATACTAATTTATTTAGTAAAATGTATATTTTAAAAACGGTGACAAGTAAAAACTATTTGTTATGACAAACTCAACCTTAAACTATCAATGTCTTTTGTAAATGCTGGTTAACACACTTTGCTAGGTAAAAATTAAGGGTACTTCAATACTTTCCCTTGTTAATTAGATTTACAAAAGTCCTAATTGGCCCCTTAAAATTTGTAGACGAATCTTCGCTAAAGGTTTCGTTAGAAGATCTGCCAACTGTTGCTCTTCACAGCTATAGAACCTTCTAATACCTTTTCTCGTACAAAAAAGTGTCTTATACTAATATGCTTGGTCCTACGGTGCAAATCTGGGTTATGAGCCAACTTAACTGCTGCTGAGTTGTCCACTTGCAGAATGGGAACGTCTCTAAGTTGCCAAATTTCTTGGAGCAATATCTTCAACCAAATCAATTCTTTTGTAGCTTCACTGGCTGCAATTAATTCTGCTTCTGTAGTTGAAGTTGCCACTATGCCTTGGCGTTGACTTAGCCATGATATTGCTCCATGGGAAAACCTAAATACTACTCCTGAAGTTGAACTCCCAGTATCTGAACAACCTCCAAAATCTGCATCACTGTAGCCTTCGATCTATGGGATCTTTTGCTGGTCTATACAAGATACCTAAATCCTTTGTACCAGCAAGGTATCGTAAAACTCTTTTTGCACAAGTGACATGTTCTTGGTTAGGATTTTCTAAAAATCTTGACAAATAACCCACACTATAGGCTATATCTGGTCGGGTCTCAATCATTAGGTACATTAGAGCTCCTATATGACTTGTCTGTAAAGAAAATCTACTGGTGTTGAATTTTCACTCCGTATGATGCTTTCAGGTGTTTTAAGCATCGGAGTTGATACAGGTCTACATTGGGAAAAATCGAACTTTTCTAGTACTTTATAGCTTCTTTGGTTTATTCTTATGCCTTCTTCTGACTTCTCAAGCTCCAAGCTTAAGTAATACTTGCTTCTTTAGACGTTATCTTGAATTCTTTTCCTAAATCTGCCAAAAGAGTGTACTCTACTCTAAACGATGCCACAATCAATCCATCGTCCACGTACAAAGTAAGGAACATCTTTTCTCCATTACTTTACTTATGTACAAACATGGATCGGCTTCACTTACTTTAAAATTTAGTTTTAAAAGGAAATAATTGAATCTCTTATTTCAACATCTAGGTGCTTGTTTTAGGCCATATAAGCTACGCTTTAACTTATAAACCTTTTTGGAATCATCATGATAACCTTCTGGCTGATCCATATATATGGTCTCTTCTAAATTACCATATAAAAATGCTGTCACAACGTCAAACTGTCGTAAGTACATCTTCTCACTAGCTGCAACACTCAAAACGGATCTTATTGTTGATAACTTGGCTACTGGACTAAATGTTTGATTGAAATCTATGCCTTGGCGCTGAGCAAAGCCTTTTATTACTAGTCTGGCTTTAAACTTATCTATGCTTCCATCTGGATTTATCTTTACTCATTAAACCCACTTACAGGGAAGAGCTTTAAATCCATTTGGCAAATGTGTGCTCCCAAGTCTCATTTTCTATCAATGAACTCATTTCTCTGTCCATAGCTTTCTTCCATTCATTTCTTTCCCTGGTTTTAAGCGCTTCTTTATATGTTTGAGGAGTCTCAATCGTGCATATTAACTCTTCAGCTAGGTGAATGCATTCGTCAAAACGATCAGGGCATTTTAAAGTTTGACGATTTTTTAAATTTCTTCCACATCTTCTATCTCAGTTTCCAAATTTCTATCTTGTACACCATCCCCTTCTTGCTGTTCTGGTAACTCTTCTACAATCTGTGATCTAGTTTCATCCGTATTTCTGTCTTGCGATCTCATGGGAAGTTCGATATATCTATCTGTGCTTTTCAGTCTGTAGAGCTTATGGGTACTTCTTTACATACTTTTAGTTTCTCTTGGAACTTAACATCTCTTGAAACAAAAACTCTATGTTTCTCTTTTACCCAAATTCTATAGCGTTCGTCACCATCATAGCCTACTAGATAGCCTTTCATTGCTTTTTTTCCATTTTTCGCCTTTTCTGAACTGGAATATGGAAATAACAAGCGCTAGCAATTATTATCCTTAAATGCATTATTCTTGGTCTTTTTCCATACCATAACTCATACGGACTAACGTTTTCTACTGTAGATTTACCAGTTCTGTTTAGTACATAGATGGCTGTGTTGACTAATTCTGCCCATAGTTCTGGTGGAAACTCGATTTCTGGATTGGAAAACTTAAATGTTCTAGCCATTTCTATAGTTATTCTGCTTTCTCGCTCACTACCGCCATTCTGTTGAGGTGTATATGGCGCTGTTAGTCTTATCGTTATACCTTTACTTGTTAGTAACGATCTAACCTCATTATTGTCAAACTCTCCACCTCCATCTGACAATAATTATTTTATTGAATGACCTGCGTTTTCTACCAACTGCAGCATCTCTTTTAATCTATCTTCGGATTTCTCTTTTAAAAGATGCGTATAGTTGTCTTTAAAAATTAAAAGGTACCTGTACTTTTGAAATGATAAATCAAAAGGTCCCACTAAATCAGCTGATATTAACTCTGCAGGTTTGGTAGCTCTCTCTCTTGTACCAAAAGGAAGCCCATGCATCTTTCCATAAATACATGCTTCACAGAGTTCTTGGTCCATTCTGACTTTGATTACCATCTCTTTCTTAAGTTTTGCTCTTACGTACCTCTTGTCTTGGTGTCCCCATCTCTCATGATACAGTTGCAACATCGATTTATCAGCCTCTGCAATGCTACAGTGAACCTCTGCTTCTGGAATGATCGGATTCATTTTAAGCTTGTACAATCCTCGACCAACCTCTCTGGTTCCTGTTAATGCATTATTTCTAGTTTTAAACGTACCATCGTGCCGAAAAAAATCTGGGACAACAAAATTCTCGTCGTTGAATAGCTCCTAGGCTATAAAGAGTATGCAAAATCTATTGAGGATAGGTTATCATTGTTGTCATGGAAGTGAAAAGGTTAAATACGGAAACAATAATACTAGCACCTTTTGTAAAAGTACGAGGAAAAATGAAAATACGTATGTTTATTGTTTTAAAATGTAACAAAAATAAAAACGAGATTTTTTAATATTTGATATTTGCACCGTTATTATCGATTAAGGCTTGCAAACGACGCGACGTGGCATACTTAACACAAAGTTATATTATATTATATTACATTTCTTTTGACACATCCGTCAGTCACATAATTAAATCAAACTGATAACTTCAAAACAAGCTAATAGTCCGGCAGATTAAACAACATTTTGCTGTCCCAGTTTTTTTTCGGCACGATGGTACATTCTGTTGACATAGACGTAAAAATAATGTCATCTATATTTCTATCATGTGCTGCTAGAACTGACAGTAGATTTTTCGATATCTGAGGAACATACCATATGTCGTTCAAGGTAAGCAAATCTTGTTTTCTATTTTTATTGGAATACAGAAATTGTATTCTACCTTTTCCAACTGCTCTTAACATCTTGTTTCCTGCAGCTCTTATATTACATCGAATCGACGAAATACATGGGTGTATTTGTAACATGCCTGGTTGCGCCATTATCTACTCACCAAACTGACTCATCATGCTCTGTGATCATAACTTCATCTAAAGATAGAGCCTCTTGTTCACTGTTGCCATCCTTACTCTTGGCAAAATTTCTCTCAAACATGCAAAGCTGTACTGTCAAATCATCTAATGTCTTACTCTTGTCACTGTCATTTGAAAGCAGCATCCAACTTGTCTTAAAAGTCTACTCTTCTGGTAAAATATGTAAAACTTTACAAACTACCATTAACTCTGGAAGTGTGTTTTCCTTCTTTAATGCTAAACCGCTGTTTAACTCAGAAAACAGGCTCTTCAACTTGGCTATATGGGTCGACACATCTTCGTTCGCTATCCAGTTAAAAGCAAAGAAATGAGTACAAAGCTTAAATAACTGATCCTTAGCTGATGCTTCAAAGAGATCTTTTAGTGCGAGCCATGCATCATGGGCTGTGGTTTTGTCCATGATCTTTTGATATACATTATCAGTTATTGCGCTTGTGATCATTGACTTAGCATAACTATTAGCCTTACGGTACAAATCAGAATCCTCTTTGAATTTCTTCTTTTGACCTTCTGTTGCTTCCTCTTCAAGCGATTTGGGCTTCTTTAGCTTGCCATCAATAACATCTAACGCACCTTCATGATAACCTAGCATATCCCTCATTTTGTTCTTCCATATTGGCCAGTCGGTCTCACTTGTTAATGATTTGTACCAAATAAAAAATTCTGCCTTCAACTAAAGCTTCTAACTCAGGTAACGTACTGGACCCATAACCTGATGAAGATATACTAATTTATTTAGTAAAATGTATATTTTGAAAACGGTTACAAGTAAAAACTATTTGTTATGACAAACTCAACCTTAAACTATAAATGTTTTTTGTAAATGCTGGTTAACACACCTTGCTAGGTAAAAATTAAGGGTACTTCAATAGCCTGAACCAGTGTGTATAGAGTCACTCAGACACAAAAACTGAACTCAGGAACTCTGACTAGTCACCTTAAAATTTTGAAGGACATCCAGATAGAGGCGATGACCAAATCAACCGATTCAATGGAAACAAAACTCAATTTTAATCGCTCTTTTGAAGTGGCAATTGAAGACCGCAATACTATGGGGGAAATACTAAAACAAAAAGAGAGCACTTGTCTGGTACACAGATGGGTCAAAGAAGAAAGAAGGAGTGGAATCCGGAGTGTACGGACCTAGGTGTCGAATCTCTGCACCTTTAGGAAACACTCCCACAATCTTTCAAGCAGAGATAAATGCTATCAATATATCCATATAAGTGCCAAAAAGACCTAAGAGGTGCAAAGATCTACATCCTATCAGATAGTCAAGCAGCCTTAAAAGCGTTAGCAACGAGCAGAATCAACTCCCGGCTAGTGTGGGAACTGGCAAACAGAAACAGACTCACCCTAATGTGAGTACCAGGGCACGAGAGTGTGGAAGGCAACGAAGCCGCTGACCAGCTCGCATGGAATGGTTCACAGACTGCCTTTTGCGGGCCTGAACCATTCTGTGGGATCACTTGAGGGCATGTAATGAATTAAGTCAGAAATTGGGAAAAAAAGGCGGAAAGAGACACATTGAGCCAAGGCACCTGGGCAGGGACAGGCCAAGAGACTCATCTCTCATTCACCTAACTACACAAAAAGCTTCTCAAGCTACAAAAAAAAATAAGATAAAACTGGTCGTAGACCTTCTCACTGGACATGACCCCTGGAGGTACCCCCCTCAAGAAAATGGGGAAAACCACCGACGAACAATGCAGATTCTTCCAACCTATGGCTGAAACGTCAGAGACCTACTCTCCAAATGTCAGGCATTGACTCGCCAGAGGTTGAGACATCTCGAAAATGCCCTGGAGCTCTAAAAAAGCTCAACCCTCGAAATATTCTGCGGTTCTCGAAAGAAATAGGAATAGAAGGGTATACACAAAAGATCAATTGTGGTCGACGTGTTGAAGGGTAAATCTTGCCGAGCAACCCTCTACCATACAATACTATACCTGTGAACGTTCTTCTGATTGTTTTAAAATTTCGACTTAAGATTAATGATCCACAGGACACCAGGTCTATTTCTACTTCGCAAATCATTTCAAATAATGGATAAATCAGTTATTGAAATGCAGACCATCGATATTAATGATTATTTTTATTATTATAATATTATGTTTACGACCTAACCTGGTAACGTAATCATGCTTTTAACTAATTGTTAAAGACACCACTCCAAAAGGTGAGTCTATAATATTGAAATTGAGATTGAATTTAACTCATACTGAGTTACAAAATCAAAGTTATAAATACGAGATTTATTGCAGACTACGCCACTGCGAATTAATATAAAATATTGGTATAGCACCTTATACCTAAACTTTTGCGTATTTACCGATGGCTGCTGCTGTAAAGACGAACATTGTTACACGTTGGCATCTATGTATGGCAGATCTTTGTGGTCTGTGACTGGACAATAATTGTTTATTAAACCCATTGTTCTTGCAATCGAATTGTTAGAAATATACCTGGGTCGGCAAATGCTCTTCATGAATTTACCAAATGTACACATGGACATGAGTAAGAAACCTACCTATCTGTCAAATATTTTACTTATAGCGGTATACAGTAGGAAATTAGGGCATTCAAAACATTGATTAAGAAGTTAAATGATGGCCATGGAACTAAATTACCCTCTGAGCAACACCCGAAGGGATGTGCGGTAATCTGGTAATCCAGTTGATAATACTTTCGTAGCTCATGGTCTATTCGGTAGATAGGAGATACTGTTCTGAAGTTATATGGCAGAATAAAAGTAACTTGGTTTATGTTGAATATGTCAATAATTCTGCAAAAGAATGTTAGACAATGAAGCTAATACTTTAAGCAGGAAACACATTGGTTTTTCTGTTGAATCTAAGCAATCATTTACGCGCGTATGCAGAGCTCATGCGTTGATCTGTTTAAAATCCACTTGAGCAAAGCCGCGGGCAGAAGATGGTACTTATTAAAATGAGCCAAGTCCCAAGATAATAAATAGGCTCGTAAAATAGCGATAAATTCTCCAGATTTTATACTGGTTTCGATGATGTGCCATGAATAAAATATATACTCTGGGCGGTTTGAAAAGTGCTATTATTTAAGCGCCGTCAGATATGTATTTAAGATAAACGAAGAAGAATGTACTCAAGGAGTGGTACATTTGCGGTAGAATTATCGACCTTGGTAATCCCTCGTTTGTACTATTGTATTAACGTTAAATAACTATATATAATATTTGCCTGTTCAAACATCAGTCATAAGGGTAACGGATATTCTCAGTAAAAGAAATATTTTGTAACTCCGGTTTTTTTTTTAATGACAACGTTTCGATTGACTTGCATCTTCAATCACTATCAAGTGAATACTGACACAACTTCTTAGACTGTATGGTGAACCGTCAGAAGCACTCAACCCTTAACTGCATGATGATCTGATTAGTTTAAGACCTTTTATGGTTAGTTTCTAGTGATGGGTTACTAAGCACTTGGTAATTATTTTGCTCCATGTATGCTGCTTTCTTAAACTTCTGTTCATACGAGTATTGTTCTTTATGAACTACTGTCGCCTCTGACCAACGAATTCTATATTTTGTCCCAAGCGTGTTGTGCTATTTCGAATATCGATGTTTTTCCTCATTTGTATGAGTCACCTTACTCGCAAGGTGCCCGATTTATCCAGTTTTTTGTATCCTTTTGGCTTGACGGTCGTGTTTTCGTAAAAGAGTTTCGTAATGCAGCTGTTCACTTGAATACAGTTCTTTATATAATATGCGTCCAGTTCGTTGCATTCTCTTATATATGGAATGCTAAACATCGTCTCTTTTTGTATTAGCTTCTATGAATATCCATTTGATGTAAGATTGCTTCTGATATTGAGTAGTTGGTTCTTCTTTCAGATCCTCATCTGTGTTGCAAATTATGGGCTCTATCTAGTAAGTCATGAGCATCCACGAATACGATATAGAATTAGAAAATGCACTTAGAGAAGGAAACTACTGCCTGCTAAACAAATATTATATAACTTCAATAGAAAGAAAAGAGGTACCTGGAGGACCGGGTAAAAGCCAAATTAACGTTACACCACAGCAAGCTATCACATCTTTATGATCGACCAAAAATCCAAAAGCCCAACATGCTCCTCAGAGGGACTCTACATCGTGCAATCTTGCAAAATTTCTCTTTTCGATAATCAAACCCATTCAAGACGACACTACGTCATTTGCGTGGAAAGCTGTATGAAATTACTAGAATGCTGCCTGGATAATTCATATTTTCAAGAAAAAGATAGATTTTTTTCTCAGGGAGTTGGACTATCTATGAAATCACCACTTCCACCGGCAATAATAATCAGTTGGGGCTATATAGGCAGTACTGTTGATGTTGATCTTTCTTTTGGTTTTTTTGTTGATTCCCTGATTGATGCTTACATGAGATGTTTTGAGCTGAATCCAAATCAGCGAACACCGCCAGATGCTCAGCGGCATCCAAGTTAAGAGGCAGGTCAATCTGTAATGTCCCAACCTAATATCAGCTGAAACTGTGCGGAGTTACCGCAATAAATATCACATGGAAATTGAAGCAAAAAAGGTGGAGGCAAATGATAATTTTATTAATCAGGCTAGTAATCCGTCCCAAGCTATGTGGAAAGTCATAAAATCATCTAACAATAACTTTAAAGAACAGAGCCAAGCCGAATCAACTCTATCCATTTTAATGAATCATTTCTTAATTTCCCACTTAAATTAAAATAAAATCTTCCTCCACCTTCTAGCAACCCTATAAACTATTTGACTGGCCCTTGTGGACCTGGCTTTTCTTTTGATGAGGTAACCTACATTCGGGTGCGTCAGGTTATAGATGGTATGAGCAATAGCCCAAGTAAAGACCCTTATGATTTTGATATGAAATTCATAAAAACCATAAAAAACTTGATTATATTGTTCCACTAACAAATATTATTAACTTGGCTATTTCTGAGGGCATATTTCCGGGGTATCTTAAGATTGCTAAGGTCATACCCATTCATAAAAAGGGTTCTAGAATGAATGCTGAAAATTACCGGCCTATTTCGCTTGTTCCAATCTTTGATAAGATTTTTGAGAGACTGCTTAAGATTCAGATTGAGGAATTTGAACAAAATGCAGTGTTTTACAGGAGACAGCATGGGTTTAGGCAGCGACGCTCCACTGGCAGTCAGGGATGTGTATGAGAAAATTCTTGAAGGCTCTGAGAGTGGCCTACAATCCTATGCCACACTTCATGATTTGTCAAAGGCTTTTGATTGTACAGTTTGTCATTTTGAGAGTGGTAGGTCTCGGAGCTTAATGCTGAAGTATGAAGTACCGCAATGTTCGGTTCTTGGGTCTATTCTCTTTCTAGTGTATGCTAATGATCTTCCCAGCTGTGATCCTGACTCTACGTTCTGTCTGTATGCTGATGGCACTACATCTCTGATTGCTGATTCACGTGTATCTAACCTTGTTCTCACAGTGGACGACTCATGTGCTAATCTGAGGGATGAGCAATATCAAATCGACTATGCTTAAATGAGGCCAAAACTCAACATATAATATTCTTTAACACCTGTCAACTAGACCTATATGTAACAGTAAATTTTCTTGGCATCTCTCTGGATGGAGGATTGACGTGGCAATCTCACATTGAGGATTTGTCCTCTAAATGGTCAAGATGCCTATTCCTCATCCGTAGTTTGTCTTGGCTCAGTGTCGACCTGCACACTCAGGACCAGGACTGCTTACTTTGGATTATTTCACTCTATAATGACTTACTGTCTCATTAATTGGGGTCACTCTACACATGTTCCTAAAATATTTGCGTTGCAACGCAAGTGTATAAGAGTGATAGCTCATTTGAGTTATAGAGAGTGCTGTAGACTACACTTGAAACAACTGAAAGTGCTTACTCTGCCGTGTGCATGTATTCTGGTATGCCTAGTAATTGTCAAGGAAAAGCTTTCCAGGTTTATGAATCATGCTGATACTCATCAACACTACATCAGAAAAAACAACTCCTTGGTTACACCGTATCTGAGGCTTTCTAGGTCTCGAAATGGGGTGGGGTTCTTTTCATTCGAGGACTGCCTTCGCGACAGCGTGAGTTGTTTTTATATTGTTTTGTGTGTTGAAGCCTTAGATGTATTGGCTATATTGTCACTTTTTAATCTTTTTTTATGTCTTAGCTCTTAGTAGTAAGTTTTTTCTTATTGTATTTTACTTTTTTGATAACCTATTGAATTGACTTGTGTACGAGTATTGTACTTTTTAGCACCAATAAATAAATAAATAAGTACATAAATAAGTAAATAAATTGCCAATATCTAGTCGTTAATTCCCTTAGCATCTTAAGGTCAGCCAATTTACAATGGAGAAGGAGTCATCGGTTAATGGTTGCCTGTTGTCCATTCATATCTTTGCACATTTTGTATTAGTCTCTCTAAATATCTATTCGCTATAATTATTTCTGATATTGAGTAGTTAGTTCTTCCTTCAGACCATGCAAATGTTCTAGCTCGTTCTAGTAAGTCATGGACATCCACAAATATGACGTAAACCTCGAAGGTATACTTTACAAAAAGTAACTACTGCCTGCTAAATAAAGATTATACAACTTCAAGAAAGAAAATGAGTACCAGAAGAACCGGGTAAAGCCATATTACTGCCACACTATACAGCAACCCGTCACGTCTTTATGGTCTATCAAATCAGATCTATTACCAGTTCGAAGGACTCTCCAACGTACAATCTTGCAAAATTCCTCTTTCCGATAATCAAACTTCTCCAAAACAATGAATTGGGCACTACATCAAAACTCCAAATCTGAAATTACTAGAATACTGCCTGAATAATTCACATTTTCAAGAAGAAGATATATTTTTCTCTCAGGAAATTGGACTACCTATATATGGGATCATCACTATTGCCAATATCTATAAAAACTGTTTTGAAAGCGAATAAAATTGTAGTTAGGAGGATTAGTTTGGGTTAGTTTGGCAATAAACAGCAACATTATATAGGAAACTAGACATGTCAAATACCTAAACCTGGCTTCTAATCAAGCCATCAAACGAGGAGTTGGTTAGACCTTTCCTAGAGAGAGAGCTATTACAATTTACAATACAGATGAGGGTCTGAAGGAAAAGCTACTTTTATAGCGAATGGGTATTCAGAGACTAATACATGCAGAAAGTGCAAAGATATATAGACAACAGGCGACCACCAACCGAACAGCAAAAAGAGAAATTGCTCAGCATTTCATATGCCAAAGAACTTTTAGAGAGAATACAATGAATTGGACGCAAATACAATGTAAGAACTATATTCAAGTCAACGTTACGAAATCTCTCACAAAAACATGACTGGCAAGTCAGAAAGATACGAAAAACGGTATATATCGGGTACCTTGCGAGTGTGGCGACTTATAGAAATAAAAAGGTAATTGGAAATACGAATGAAAAAATATAAAGTCGACACCCATAGAGATGAAACAACAAAATCTTGAATAGCACAACATGTTTGGAAGAAACAATATAGAACTCAGTGGTCAAAGGTGAACAACACTCGTATAAGCCGAAGTTCAATGAAGCAGAATGACGAAGTGCTTAGTACCCCTTCATTGCAAAGCAGCAAGATTTGGAAATCTCTTATAAGTATCATAAAAGGTATTAATTTAACCAGATCAACGTCCAGTTAAGGGTCAAATGCTTCCCACGCCACGGTTCACCACATATTGCATTAGTATATAAGCCTGTAGTCTTAGAAGTTTTGGCTTCTACCTTAAACGTCCCCCAAGGTAAGGCTTTCCCCACCACATCGAACATCAGCACTACCATGGCACCAATTAAGTTTCATTACCGTGATATTCGTAAAATCCTCAAAGAACTAGATACGCAAAAGGCATCAGGACCGAACGGAATACCTGCCTACTATCGTGTTAAAGAACAGCGCCAACGAACTAACACCCATTTTTTCCAGACTTTTTTCTATGTCTTACCGAAAAGGATTTGTTGGAAAGTCGCTCGAGTGTAACCCGCTGCAAGAAAAAGGCAAAAAAACCACGCCCTCAAACTATCGCTCAATTGCCTTGCATCTAATATTCTCCAAAGCCATGGAACGTGCAGTCAATCAGCAACTACTCAAGTACCTCGAGACCCACAGATTAATTAGCGATAACCAATACGGCGTTCGCAAAGAAGGTATCTCCTGATACATTGGCCTATGTCACTCATATACGGAGCAGGGCAATTGAGAACTACGAAGAATCTCGAGCGATTGCGTTGGATATTTCGAAGGCATCCGAGAGAGTTTGATATGACGGATTGCTCAAGAAACTACCATCCTTCAGACTGCCAGCCTCTCTCTGCAAGCCCGCTTGCAAGTTTCATCAAAAACCGATCTCTGGACATTGCAGTTGATGGACACATCTCAGAAACATTCACCATTAACGCGGGCATGCCTCAGGGCGCAATACTTCCACCAACTCTGTTCCTCATCTATATTAATAACCTGCTGACCGAAACCAATAATCCTGTTTACAGTTTTTCAGATGACAGTAGCCTTGTCTCCTACATTAGAAAAACCTTTACCATTGATTGAGACTTATCACCGCAGACAGGGGCACATTACAACAATTAATCAAGATCTGGAGAAAGTTCGAACTTGAGGCGACAGAAATTTGGTCCAGTTCAATACAGCGAAAACCCAAGGCAGCCTCGTTTACCCAGAAAGCCAATACGGTTGGCCCCAATATCATTAAGGCAGTATCGACCATTCTCTTATACTCGCAAATCGGG
The DNA here is from genome assembly GCA_016904865.1 of Pissodes strobi. Lineage (NCBI taxonomy): Eukaryota > Metazoa > Arthropoda > Insecta > Coleoptera > Curculionidae > Pissodes > Pissodes strobi. The sequence goes on along the minus strand of MU188070.1, from coordinate 79,628 downwards.
CTACTGGGTGTCTCGGTCAACAGCAATATGTCCTGGCATGACGTCGTCGCTTACAACGCAAAAGCAGCTTCGCAGAAGCTTGGTGTGCTATTTCGCAACAAAAAACTGTGTACACCGCAGCAGCTGATCTTGCTCTACAAAGCGCAATTAAGTCCGTTCTTAGAATATTGCTCATATATCTGTGGTGCCGCACCAAAGCACACCCTAAAGCTGTTGGATTCTATTCAGAAGAGAGCTGTGCGGCGACCCGGAGTTGGCTCGGGATCTGGATAGTCTGGAGCACCGCAGGCATGTGACCGAGATATCCCTGTTTTACAGATATTTTCATGGCAGATGTTCCCAGGATTTGGCCTGTCCCATCCCGTCCCCTGCAACGCCTGTCAGACAGTCGTAACAGACGGCAAGAGCGCACCCGTTCATTGTACAACTGGAAACACCTAGAACGTCGCTTACAAGGACTATTTTGTCTGGCGCACTGCATCGCTGTGGAACTCACTCCCATGACATCTCTTTCCACCAAATTACAACCTACAGCTATTCAAGAACCGTGTCAATCAACATGCGAAAATGACTGCTTGTCGAGCGCCATAAGATTTCCCTTTAGTGTGTCATTGCTAAAAAAAAGTAGGCACTTGATAACGATTGAAGATATACGTCAATCTAAACGTTGTGATCTAAAGACCATGAATAAACGACGTTAACGAATATATTCCACACTTTTCTCAACCCATAGAGTTGAGTGCTGAATTACCACATTCAGTGATAAAAAGAAATGTCTTTCTACCACACTATGTAATACAGAGAGGAAGAAATTTGAAAGGGGAAATGTGATTCGCAATAAGAACAGATACCATTAAAAATATAATCTATAAGATTAGATATGGAAATTTATATTATTATAAAACAATGAACTCAAGACTTTAATTATTATATAAAGTCAATTTATTCATTTGAAATTATAACGCGATACCGCGAGAGCTTGTCTTTCCTTGGACCTGTAGTGATTATCCTGCAACTATGATATAAAGTATTTACTAAATTACTCATTAAAAATATCGGAATGTTAGATGATCTCTGCTTCACCTCGTAGCTAAAAATGAATCATATCATCAGCAGATCATGTAAACATGTCGATACCAACCTAGGCCGACTGCTTATTCACCAGTCTTTCTCATAAATCATCTTTCCAGACACACAATGGGATTCCGATTATTAATTCGCGGTTTTCAGGTCTTTTGTGTCGGGCACATGGCACTTGTCCGCGACATCGTCGACATACAAAGCTGTTATATCCGTTGGTACATCAATTAATTCGACCTAAATATCTTGAAATTTAATGTCAAGATGTAAGAATAAAAAAACCATACTCATCCCGCATAAGCATAAAAAGTAATGGGTGATTATGTGTCTCCATATATTAAAAACGTTTTATTTTTTGACTAAATTCACCCCAAACATGACACACAGATCAATGACCACCTTTAATTCACCTTGGGTTTGGTCCTAAATGGAAAAGAAAAACTTTTAGGATTAGTTTTCAGGCGTAAAAAAATCGAAAAAAGCTCGTTGAGCGTTTATCGATTAATTAAAAAAACATTCTAATCATAAACTAATTCAATCTATCAGTAATATATTTTTTAGGATGTTTTCTTTAGAAATCTGCTATTACACAAATTTTCTTGATGTCAGACCATCTTGCCAACGGAGACGAGAACTAAAAACTAATAAATTGTATAAAATAAGGCAAGAATCCGCCTATTACTTAGTCTAGGCACTATTTCCTTTTCCTGTCTGCCACTGTTTGAGATTCTGACCAGACAAGATAACAGATTAAGCTGCTGGATGCCGAACGCCTAAATACGCGTCGTCTCCTCTCGCTTACTATATGGAATTAAACATAAGGTTTCGCCTTAATAGTAGATCAGGGCCGTAACTAAGACAGCAAGTGCACCCAAGATAATATAGGGTATGCCGCATATACGTAAACTGCAGACGCGATAAGACCTCGCCATAAGGCGATCGTAATATAAATGTAGTTGTTTTTCATGCGTTGGGTTAATTTCTTTGGCTACTTTTTGTAGGTTGCGCCCCCGAAGCGAGCAGAGGGCCAGGCATGAAGTGTTCAAATACTTGAAGACGAAACGTCACGGGTGTATTACATCTAACATTTATATTACAATCGCCCTATGGCAGAACCTTATGCGTCTGCAGTTTACGTATATGCGTCCGGGGGAGTTGGCTGCCCTTTTTGGCATAAAATTAAAACCCAAAGGGATAATTGAACACAAAATATTTATTTAACATCAGAACTGATATAGCATTAGGTTATAAATAGTATTCTAACGAAAAGTGAAACAACTAGCTTAAAAAATATTCTTTAAAAAAATGGTCACCTGGGCCAACCCTCCCGTCAACTATGGGTTAGTTGGCCCATCCATGTAGGGTGAGATAGCACATAGGGTGAGATGGCACATATGGTGAGATCGCATATAGGGTGAGATAGCATATATTCTTGTCTAACTCCTTTTTTACAATATTTTGCCATAATATGTTACAGAGGTTTAAATACTTTGAACAACTTTCGAGTAACCACCTCTGACATCGAGTCTTAAATCACATCCAATGGCGCAAAAGATTTTTCACTTCTAAAATCTGCAAAATCATTTGCACTAGCAGGACCATTATTGCATTTTAGGTCAGTATAAGACATTTCAAACGTAACACAACAAATAAGTACTGACGCAAATGCAACAGCTTAAATTTTTTCATCTTTTTTGGACTACTTTGTTTTCAGCCTTGTAAAATATCTAAATATCCTAGTTAGGGCAAAGCGGTACTTGGACAACAAGCTCATCAAAAACCGTCAATTCGCTTTCAGACTACAGCAATTAAAAATGCAGCTAAAATTGTGTTTGTAGTTTATTAAATTTGATGCAAAGCAATACATAAATCTGTTGAATTGGATTGAGTTATGCGAGTATAATTAGAGGACCACACTTTAGCTTTCGACCGCGCAACTATTTATCTCGATTTTCTGCACTCAGTCATATAACGCCTGGTAACTTATTACCTAGTTACATACTTTGTACAGATGGATCCGTTAGTCGAGACAGCCAGACCAGACTTGATAATATCTAAGATAGGTGTATGGTTTTCAGTATTAATGAGATACTAGTCTGGTGTCTGGTCAGTCATCCTTTTCGTATTTGTCGGTGATGATGTCTTCTTCCTTGTTTCTCGGCCGTTAGACCAGACGGACGCTGATACAAAATTTGTTATCTATTTATTACCCATGGTCTACACGGTAGTTATGAAAATAGTGCATTATATTTCAATCGTCGATTTTATACGGCTAAATAAAATTCATTATTAGATGTATGGCGATACAGAGAGATAAATGTTGATGTATATTAATAAAAATACCATTCAGAAGCCTATACTAACAGTCCCATGTGTGGTCTTTAAAAGTAAAAAAAAGTTTATTTTTAAGACTGACTGAAACAGGTTACGTTTTTGAGGCACAGGCACAACGTAACAGCTCGATATGAGTAAAATCTCAAAATAATTAGGCAACTAATAGTGCGCCACTTTGTGATAAATTGTTTTTTTTCTAGTTCAGTCACCAATTTGTGAGGATAGTTAATTTATTTAATTTAATTAAGCAAGAAATTAGGGCGTGGATTAGACTATTTTTCTCTTGTCAACTATACTATTTTTTAATTGTGGGCGCCAGACTCTTAGAGACAATGCAACAGAAAATATAGAATATTTTGATATCAATAATTATGAATTTATGAAGATAAGAATAATTCGTGTCTTATAGAGCCTAGTCCTGCAGTAAATCAAAGAAAGTGCTTTAAAAAACAATCTATATTAATTTAACCACTAATTTACAAGTATAAATGATGAGGTTTTAAAAAATATATTATTGAAGTTCATATATAATCGAATGTAAATATAACTTATAATATAAAGTATCCTGTGAACCTCAGTTCGACATAGGAGGTATTAACCGACAACTTGAAAATTTACTGGTTACAGCAGATATAATCAGAACTTAAATTACAATTTTAAGTTCAGCAAAAATTAGAAATAACTATGGTTAAATAACATTATAAATAATTACTGTTACTCAAGATATTTCTTTTCTTTACTTTAAGATATGAAATTGCAAAGAAATTATGATTGAAATTTAAAAATCAAAAGAAAATTATGAAACTAGTCCAAACAGTGGCTCTCGGCAACTTCAAATAGAAGATAAGTGAATTTTTATGATAAATAAGAAAATCGAGGTATAACCTCGCTATAAATGAGTCTGATTATAACTCAAAATAAGTAATTTCTATTACTTTTTTTATATGACCCTTGGCGCATAAACGATAATTGAAAAACTAGAAAAATCGAGGTAGCACCTCTCTTTAAATCGAGTCTTATGACTCCAAATAAGTAATTTCTATTACTTAAACCATATATATGGCCCTTGGCACATAAACGATAATTGGACGTAAATTACATCTCAATTAATTAAAGATAAAAATAAGATAATCACAACCTCGCCTTGAGACAGGAACTTAGATAAAAGATAAAGAGATATAAACCAGGTAAATTTACACACGTGTACTTAAACCTTTCATATATGTAAATTAATATCGGTACATCATCGCTAAAACGTGACACGGTAAGTGCTAATAATTATAGTTTGATGTTACAAATAAACTGAAATATTAATGAAATAAGCCTAAAAAAATACTATCATCAACAATATTATCAGAAAAAATCCAGAGAAATTCTACTACAAATTCAATTAACTACCTTTACAGGAAAAGATAAAATCCGCTCTGAGAATCACCTAAATAATACTGTTCTATCTAAATGAATATACGTAAAATAATATGTGTGACCGTTAAACGATGAAATAATTTCGTTCTCTATAAATTTGGATTAAACCATTATCAAATTACACGAATTTGACCAATAAGATACGCAATTATCCACCAAAAATTCGGTATTGAACCTAAAGGTCATCACAAAAAATTAAGATTGTTGAAATCGCAAGTCACTCGAAAGTGTAATACAAAAATGCTAAATTCTTACTCTAGCGAAATATGATTATCCAAATCAGAAACGATTATAATTCAGTATTTAAAATATGAAAAATTTAGCGAAATGTATGCAAGATGAATAAAATATTTTAAGATCAAATTATTAACACTTACCGGTTCGACCGTTACCACAAAGATGACATGACCTTCCTTTCAAAATTTTGTACGTTCTACCTATTCCGATGCTCTGATTGAGCAATTCAAACCATGTGACAACCGTTGTAGGAAACGCGGCGTCAAACTAACGAAATACTCAGCATACGCTAAATGAAGCAATCTATTGTAGATTACATGCTTAAATTACTGGTATTGAACAAGGTACTACGCCCTTCAATTACCTACTATACAAGATAAGCCCGTTTCCGAACAGATGGCATTCACTCAATAAAGAAATCTGCAATGACACAAATCTGTAAATTATGGATATAAATCTGCGTACCTGTGCTTCTTAAATAGTTAATTGTGCGAAATACAACCATTCGCCGATAGGTGTCACTGCCGATTAATATAGCGAACATCGAAAACCATTGATAAATAGATAGAATTCAGTGGAGCGGAATAGACTGATATTTGTTAACTTATATTCCGTTACAATTATTGTAACGAGAGAGACAGAGAGAGAGATTTTGAGCTTGAAAGTGCTCAATATCAATAACCATCTGGCGCTTATGATTGTTAGGTAGATCTATGAGTGGTTAGGCAATTATAATTTTTTTTTTTTGGGAGAGTGAGACGAAAAATACTTTTATCATCCTAGAGATATATTTTGGGGTATAGATTATAATTAGATTATAATAATTTCATAGTATACTAATTATAGAGAGAGATTGGACAAGCTGTACACCGTACATGTTGAAGGAAGCAATGGATTAAATGGGAATCACCTAGCACTAGCCTTTTCCAGATGGCATTGACAACTTTTATTTTCGCTTAGTTTAGTATTGCTTCCGCTAAGATTTCAGTCTGATTGTTGAACGTTCTTGGAAATTATGGCAATATCTTCAGAGGGGTAAATCGAAGAGATAATTTAATTTATATATTTAGAATTGGAGTTTCTTATAATTAAAGCGGCTCCAACTTCCGATCAGAACTTTGATGATCCATTTGTAAACAGTACTAGAAGACAATTGTATTTCTGCGTTGAAGATGGCTATAGTATGTGAGTATGTATGTGTGTGTGAGTATGTGAGCAAAAAAATATTGAATTTTTTTGAAGTACAGGTTAATGGAAGGGGCAGGGTTGCACACGATTCTAAAGTTTAATGAAGTTCTAGTATTGCATCGTATAACGGCGTTATAAGAGGACAACATGGTGGGTGCTCAGAAAAGACAGTGTCTAGATTGTATTGAAGTGGCATAGTCCATAGAGAGAGATGAGAGATGGATCGGTAGGAGAGACGGACGACCCGCGATTTCTCACATACTGTGGTAACAATTCTTGCTACGCCGGTGTAGAATCATAAAACAGTTACTCGCACATGTGTGCAGTTTTTTCAAAGTTATCGGTAAATTTCGATTTGAATCATCACCGAAATTTTGCATGGTGTTTCTCTTTGAACAGTTACTTCACCTAAGGTAAGTTTTAGATAAGAGTTTACACGTGTTATGGGCAGAAATGTATTCCGGCATGCACTTAACCTCAAAACCGTAGCGTTCACGTGTTTAACTGCTTGAGGGTTAACTGGCCCATCTATCCTCCATCTTTAGGAAAGACGGACTAGCAGGGTATAGGAGAGTTTGACCAATGATTTGTTGTTACAGGATAATGCCCAGTCAGTACATCCGCAAGCGGAATCCGGTTAAAGAGGGTTCTTGGTCCGCAGAAAATTTATCTTCTGCCGTTAATGCAGTAGTGTTCAGCGAAATGGGTGTGAACGAAGCAGTAAGATCATTCGGCATTCCAAAGCAACTTTTAAACACAGACTTTAAGCTAGCAATCTTGATAAAACCAATTGTTTGGGCCCTGGCAGCATGCTTGGTAGAGAAGTAGAAACGAAGCTCGCTACCCACATCAAAAAATTACAGAAGGTAAGCACACGACTAATCTTGACACGTTACGCTTCGCTGAGGACAACGACAATATTTTATTTGTTTTCCTAGTCACACTACTCATTACTTTGAACCGCTTGATCGGGCCTTCTTCAAGAGCCTTACGGGGCATTACTACGATTCGTGCAAGAGGATAATCAAATGCAACCGCAATAGGAAGTTAAATTGGTTGCAATTCGGCAAACTTTTAGGAGAAGCCTGGGACAAATCGGCTACAGTGAGCAATGCCGTAACGGCCTTTCGGGCAACAGGTATTTGGCGTTAAAATCCAGACGAAATACCCGATCACGCTTTTCTAACGGAACTACCAAATGAAGCTGTTATACATCCAAGGGCCGAATTTGAGGAACAAGCTGGCCCCACAGATGTTTCAACAGGGACTGCTTTGCAGGAACTTTGTTCCCAAACCCTTCCTCGCGAATGTGACTCACCTCAACTAGGCCCTTTCGACATGCAGCTGGAAGAAGAACCCACTGAAAAAGAAGTAACACCTGGGAAACTACTTCAGGAGCTTTCTCTTATGTCCCATATAACACCAGCGATGAAAAGGGCTCGTGCTGACCTAATGGGTAAAAACTTCACCTGGTATTCACCAGAAGAAGCAAAGAGAGAAACAAACACCTCAGCCGAAAAGGCAGAAGAAACCAAAGGCAGAACCTTCCAAAAATAATTAACCAAAATCTACAGAAAAAATGTTGCAAAAGAAATGCAGGCACGAGTCTACCTCTTCAGAATCTGACTGAGATGTTATCTTGCATGATTCGTCTAGTGGGGAAGAAATTATCTCGAAAATCAGTGCATCGGGTTTCTCGAAGACTATCGTCTTACAAAGAAAACAAAAGACTGGTTACAATGCATTCTCTATTCTAGATGGCTGCACGAAGGTTGCACATCCTACACCAATACGTGCCATTTCTGCGGTGCCATGAATAAGGGGAAGAAAAAATAAATTAGCGTACGGTCCATCTCTCCGATAGCCGGTGACGAATTAAATGAATGTTTTTCAAAAGGTTGTCCATCTATCCTCGATTTACCCTTAGTAAATCGAGGATAGATGGTATGTTTGTAGATGAAGTGGGAAATAATGATTAGTAAGACATTGGAGACTGATGATGGATAAAGTACAAACAGCTCCAGAGAAAAGTTAAAGAGACTGATTCTGAATAGGACGAAGGCCTAAATATGTGAAAGGTCTTGCCGAGTTGCAAACAAAATGTCCATAGTTGATCTTGGGAATAATCAGTGCTCGATAAAGGTGGGGGAGGCAGAACCGCAAAAAAGTCTTTCCAATTTAGTTTGTTGACGAAAATAAGTCCCAGTACTTTGAAATTCTCTTGTATATGAGTGAGAGAATCGTGTATTTCTAGGTATGTAGTTTAAGCTCGGACAAGTGCGCTTGCTGCAGAAATGGGCGAAGGGGGTGGGAAGATGATTATAGCGGACCAGATGTCTAATTTATTTAATTCTAATTGTAATTGCCTAACAATAGAGCGAGGAGATTTGAAGGAAATATTATATAGGAGTAAGTCGTCAGTAAAAGGACGCAGGGATACAGCTTTAATTGAGTTCGGGGGCAACAGATAAAAGGTTGAGCTCAAAACGAAGCCACGTGGGATTCCACTCTAGGAGAGGTGATGACTCGATGAGAAGATATCCAGACGAACAATGGAGGCAGGGTGCGGGAAAACGGAAAATAGATGTGAAGGCAGGGAGATGAGCTTCGGAAGTCACCTTTTTAAATTAGGTTAAAATATTATATGACAGAAAATGCCATAAACATTTGTGATGGTTCTTATTATTGAATAATTCAAAGCTTGCCAAATGATTGACTGTTGATCGCTAATGATGAGATCTAATTTGCTTTGGATTTAATAGGTCTTTGGGTTCTAAGTGCTATATGTCATTGAGATCGGGCGATAACTGCTTTTTTCCTTTCTTATGTATAGGAATGAGAATAGAGGAGTGCCAGCAGTTGAGAAAGAGAACACAAAACCAGTTCGGTTGCAAATCTATAACAGGGAATTTAAAAAGTGCGTTGGGGGATTGGAGGTGACAAATTTGAATTCCATCAGGGTGTGAGACTGAGTTTCTGGAAGAGGAAATCGCGTGATAAGTTCTTCGATATATAAAAGCACTGTGAAATGCATGGAGATCTTTGCATTTAATGAGATGGTTAACTTTTCTTGGTTGGTTTTTGAGGAGTTGGATGAGCCATCACCAGAGAATTTGGCAAAGGATGACGTTTGAAAAGTTTGAGGGCTAATGTTCTTTGCCTGATAGTGTTAAAACACTTTTGAGCCCAGGAACAGGAGAATTTCGAGGAGAAATTACAATTTTAGGAATGGGAAGAGATGCTGCAGATTTACGAAGTTTGAATTAATGATGATTTTAAATAATATTGTCATGTTTAATAAATAGTGCAGGTCTTGAGATCGACGGTGTGCTTTAAATTGTTTATAGGACGGCTTGTGTCACTTTGCTTAATAAAGTTTTATTGTCACGACCTGTATGACGTAATGGCCACGCTTTGGACGGCGTGCAGGATATGTAGCTCAATTTCAGGATTGATCTACGTCAGGTGAGAAGAGATGATAAAGAAAGCACTTCAGTTAAAAACGATAACAATGTCTATTAGTCAAAGACTTGGTAAATTACACTGTATCCGATTACTAAGATGCGCATGTTTTTTTGATTGTGGTATACTTTTCAATTGTTTATAGGGCTTTGGTAACTGTTTTATAATATAGTTTTTAGGAGTTGTGTTATGTTTTATTTATGGTTAGCTTTGATTTAATTCCACTCAGAGTATACACTGCACATTAACTACAGATTTTACTTTAAAATTATCTTTCTTAGAACGTCGACAAATTTATCGCAGATTCGACTTTTATTATTTTAGGTGCAGAGGCTGAGTTTGCGCACATATATGCTACGAAACTCGGGTTTAGGTAGGAACTAAGGTTGCAGGTTAGGACCTTGCGCACATATATGCTTGTAAGGAACTGGTTTGGGTGAGATGCAAAGTCTGCCGAACTAATGTTTCGCTTGAGTATTTATATAATAAAATGTCCTGATCGTTGCACATTTAAGGTTTATAATTGCATGCGTGGCCGCTCGAGTTGTTTATAATTTGTCTTGAGTATTTACATAATATTTTCCAAGTTTAAGGTCAGCACAGGGTGACATTTACTTAGTAGTTTACGCAGTTTAGTAGTTCACACATTCCCTGTCCCACTTAACGTTGGACCTCAACGTTTGCCAAGACCACCATGTTTTAAAAAAGAAGACCTCAATTCGAGAATATAATATCGCATTTCACATTATCTTAAAATATCTGTACAATACATAATATGATTGTTACTGTCTGGATCCAATCTGATCCTTTGTAACTCCCTTTTCTAGCTTCCACTGCAGGCTACCTCTTAGCATGGCTTGACATGCCCTTATTCTGTTTGAGGGTATCATACGTGAACGCCAGCTGGAGAGACTAATATGAACTTCCACTCCTGTTTGGCATATTCATGCAACAAAAGGAAACTTGTCTTTATCCTTTAAGTACTGAAAGCATTAACGTCAACGCTAGAAATTGAAGAATTATCGGCAATTTCGTTTCATCTTATCTGTTTTATTTAGGTAAAAATTTTGCTGTCAATTATATGGTACTTTGTTTTCTTTGATTGATCCATAATGCCTATATATGCGAGCGTTTATAATGGAGCTTTGACTGCAGATTCCATAGAAGTTCATTATATTGTTCGTGCTCTGAGATTGCCATTGTCTACATATTTTCAAAGACTGTTCCAGTAAGAATACCGTATTAACCATTAACCATCTTCATCGCTTAAAAATGTTTACTCTCTCCATCGCATCGGGCTCCAGATGTTCTTTGATGTTAAGGCTATAGCCTCGCCGCCAAAATATATTTGGGAATGTTCTCTGCTCTCCACCATAACCTTGTTAAAACTCATCTCAGCAATCTCTTTTCTAGTAAGCCACTTGGTTATATGACCTTAAGATTGCCAGAATATTGATGGTTTATTAGATTTTTGAAGCTCATTTTTGGTAAAAAAACGCCCAATTTTTTAACATCCCTGTCCATGTTTTTCTATATGCTATGGAACTTCATGGGCTTAATAATGATGCTTCTAGAGTCGAACTATGCACAAGGGTCTGGTTCTCTTCAGATATCTGCAGGAATTCTCTATGATTGCCGAATCCCACATTTTTTAGCGTATGCTTTATAAAACGCAACTATATCATAGACTCATTTTAGATCCATAAATGTGCATATATACATATAATCAAGTGCTTCATCTTTATTACATGCATTTATTAATTATGATGTTTTATTGCTGAATTGGATCCTAATTAGCTTTTGGCCTAGATATTTCTTTTTCTTGCACGTCAATTCGTAACCTATTTTTGATTTTATAATAATTTTGGGATGATATGGTATTGCTATCGATTTAAAATACGCAAAATTCTCATTGGAGAAACCTATTTGTAATTTCCAATCATGAGGATATTTACTTTTCTTTTGAGTATAAATTGAAATTTTTAACCAGTTTGTAGGCAAAAAATATTTCACTGCAAACTCGGCATCATAAATTCCCTGGGTAGGTGAGATATCTTATTAAAAATATCCTGTCAGCGAGAGCATAACGCACCCACGCCCATCCAGACACGTAACTACATTCATGTAATACTTTAGCCGCAACAATCTCTTTACTCGGTTTTTTATGTAGGCTTCTGCAACTTGCTTTAATTTCTATCAGGGGTGGATTTTAATAGGTTCTGCTTGCTTCTTGCTTTGAGAATTTCATGAATACGCTGGAGTGCTTGGAGTATTATTATATCAAATCAAATTAAATCAATTCAAATATGCTTTATTGTTTAGCATTACATATGTCATTAACAAAGCGGTTCTAAGCCTAATTCTTAACATAATTAGAGAGAGAAAAAAAACAAAAAGAAAACACTCAAAAGAAATATACAACTTACACATAATATAAGACATATTATGTCTTATATTATAAGACATAAATTAAACATACCCATATTATTATTATAAAGAAAACAAATTAAGATAGATGTGAAAGTCAGCATAAGGAATACAAATAAGATAAAAAATGTTTACAATACAAAATGATCCCACTATGTTCCCATGCCACATAGAAAGAGTCGGCAAAGTACTCATTTAGGGAGATGCCTTTTGAATGAGAACCTCTATATCCATCTTTTAAATTCAGAAAGGCATGTAGACCCCCTTGCGCTTTGAGGAAG
>MU188070.1:42339-67184 GCA_016904865.1 Pissodes strobi | reverse complement strand
CAACTAGAGCAAAATTGCGCATTTAGGTGCGTAACAATATGCCGTTTAGAAAGCTTTAAAATTCCGAGTATTACCGGAGATATCCGGAAAAAACCGAAATTTTGAAAAAGCGTTTTATATTTTTTTCTAGGTTTATTTAAAAACTGATTTCAAATTGAATTGCACTTTCACATTATCACTTTTTGCACTCTATCCAATCGTGGTATCCAGTTTGAAATCCAACATTTCGTCTTCAAGGGGTCATCATCAACTTTCTTTTTTTTAAATACCAACTTTACTTTTTTATCGTTTTTCAGATGATATTGGCGTTATTAATATATTAGAGTATTTTTATTTTTTATTTTTTATTTTTTAAATTATTTTTTGTATCATTTATTCTGTTTTGGCGTAATTTTGAATAGGTAGTTAAAGTTAAATAATTCTAATTAAAGTTCGTATCTAAAATCTAAAGAAAAGTTGATGAGGGGTTTGAAATCCGACGATTCGTGTTCAAGAGTCATCAACTCTTCTTTTAAATACCAACTTTAATTAAATTTAAGTAACCAAAAGTCTTCAAAATTACGCCAAAAAAAAATAAAAAATAAAAAAAAATAAAAATAAAATATATTCATATTAAAAACGCCAATATCATTTGAAAATTGATTAAAAAAAAGTTCGTTTAATGAAATAAGACCAGTTTGTAGATGCCTTCGCTCCGTTTCCATGGTAATCACTATTGATCGGCGAATAATTTGCCTTAAAAAAAACGGACGCTAGCCAATTGCCCTAAGTGTTAACAGATGAATAAATAAATAATTATATGTTGTGATTTTACGATAATTGGATATTTAATATTTTTGGTCGTTTTTTTTTTCTAAATATAAACTGATTATTAAAAATTAACATGCATTAAGTATGGTGAAGCAGATAGATAAATGTGGTGTAAAGTATACATGAAGTATGTTTTTTTTAATGAAAATGTGGTTTATATCACCACTTTTTATAAACTATTTTGTGAATAAATACAAACCCTAACTAACCCAAACTAAACCACAAACGTGGGTAGAAACAAGAAGACAAATATAGGATATAGAGATAGAGAAAACGAACGAGGACGAAGGAAATAAATCAATTAATGAATGAATCAGTAAGCAAACGAATGAATGAATGGATAAATAAGAAAAAATATTTGCTTCGTGAAGCTATCCAAAAGCATTAACACCAACACCGAATTTTAGATTTCACTTAAAACAATGTAAGTAATAACGCACTACATACTTAGCTGAGAGCAGACAAACAAATTTATTAATTTAGAAACTGTGACGTCGTTAGTTATTTTTTAAGGTAAAAAATGGGACACGTTCCAAAACCGCTTTAATAAAAGAAAATTGATGATGACCACTTGAAGACGAAACATCGGATTTCACACTCATTACCAGCATTGGATAGAGCAAAAAAAGTGGCAATGCAGAAGTGCAATTAAATTTGAAATCCGTTTTTAAATAAGCCGAGGAAAAAAATATAAGGATTTTTTCAAAATTCCGGAAATACTCGGAATTTTAAAACTTTCTAAACAGAATATTGTTAGGCACTTAAATGCGCAATTTTGTCCTAATTTGACCGACACTATGTCTCTTACGGTTTTCGAGATCACCATACATAGACTCGAAGTTGAGCTACCCTGTACATTTAACGCGTTGTTTTTCTTGTGCTTTTTCTACAGTGAATGCGATGTTGTCATTTGTGTCATCTATATGTTTCACCTTCTATATTTATACTTGCCGCAGTTAAATGCCGTTCTCCTTCTTTTTGATGAGCATCAAGGTTTTTGGCAGCTGTCCTTGTTTTGGGTTGATTTACGTATTCTCTTTGTCTTTTTTTGTTCCTAGTGTGTTTCTTAGTCTATTATTACTACATATTTTCAATGTTGTCTTTTGGCCGAAGCAGTTTCACATGCTGTGCTGTGCAAGTAGTAAATTGAAAAATGAATTATCCTCTTCCACTTTCTAATAGAAAGACTGGTTTAGAGGTTACATATTAAAAATTATTACAGACCAAATAAACATCTAAAAATAACTTTCAACTAAAAACGAATAATATTGCATTATTTACCAGTAAGTGGTATTATTAAATGGTTTTGTTTATAGCAGAGCAAAAACACCCTCTACATGGCTGACCTTTGGAGCAGTTCAGATCGAACGTAAGAGGATGAGCAGGATGTCGGTAATAGGATGTTAGGTCCACGGGTTTCCCTACTTGAAGGGATTCTCGCAGACTGCTGCGTGTTCGCAACTCGATATCTCGATATCATAATTCCTGTCCGATGCCTTATTTGATGACAAACGCAGAAACATTCTACCGTTTAGTGTCGTTTAACATCGGATGCCGGGTGTAATACATCCGTGATTTTGAAGCTACGGCGGATAAACGTAAATATTCATATTGAGAGTATATTTATGAAGGTTTTTGATGTATTTTTTATTTATAGGTATACACGTCAAAATAAAAAATACCAGCTTAAACCACATATATAAACAAATAGGTTACACTGAAAGAAATAAGTAAGGAAAATTAAATAAAATATGATCAAACATGAGTGCAGTATAAAATGATATATTTATTTATTTGATATATTCGCAATAATTTGTAGTTCTGTAGTGTAAGTACTTACACTACAGAATTACAAATTATTTCGAATATGACTCGTTTCCAAATTTAACACTGTGTACTATTGCATCAAAACAAATTAATTTTGTAAAAAGATTACGAATTGTATCATAAAGTTTATTATAAAATTTCTAGTGTTTCTTAATTCTTGTTCTATTACCCATTGCTTGCAATTATTTGCCTATACAGGGTGTCTTAAATACCGTGTGCCACTATTGCTATCTCCGAAACGGTAAGTGCTTCGAGGTCGGTGAAATTAGAGGAAAGTTGCGTTTTTTGATACCCATTCAGAATCTCTCTACAGTGTCGTCAAATTCCTGTTAGTGTCTAAGATACAGGGAGATTTATGAAAAATGCCTAAAAATATTTCGTTGATTATTACAAAAACTGTTAATTTTCGAGACACAGTTTAAATTCGAAAGTTTTATAGTTTTTCCGCTCTACAATATGGTGTCTTCAAATTTCACCTCCTGCGTTTCGTGTTCGGGCCACCATCATCAACTTAATTTTCTTAAATACGGATCTGGATTTTTTATTTCAGATTTTAAGAGCCTCTGATGTCCCAAAACCAATCACGTGTCGCACTTACTCGAAAAAATACTTTTTACACTTTTTATTTAATTCCTACCAAAGTTCTCTTTTTTTGTCTCTCTCTAACACATTATGTTCTTATGGAAAGTGCCAATAATATGAATTTTTCGAATGAGTGAGATACGTCATTGGTTTTGGGCCATCAAAGCTCTTAAAATCTGAAATAAAAAATACAGGTCGGTATTTAAGAAAATTAAGTTGATGATGGTGGCCCGAACACGAAACGCCGGAGGTGGAATTTGAAGACACCATATTGTAGAGCGGAAAAAACTATAAAACTTTCGAATTTAGCCTGTGTCTCGAAAATGAACAGTTTTTGTAATAATCGACGAAATATTTTTAGGCATTTTTCATAAATCACCCTGTATCTTAGAAACTAATAGGAATTTGACCACACTGTAGGCAGATTCTGAATGTGTATCAAAAAACGCAGGTTTTCTCTAATTTAACCGACCTCGTAGCACTTGCCGTTTCGGAGATAGCAATAGTGGCACACGGTATTTAAGATAAAGCCGTAGGCCAGATATTTTAAATATTTCCTACTACCTACGATCCTTGTGTGTAAAATTGCCATAAATTTGTTCCGGTGAGCCTGCTTAGCCTACTGTTCAGAATCGACAGCTGAACAAAGCAGCATTTTTCACTAAGCGTATACTAGGCGTAGTGAAAACAGTGAATAGTGGTGCTAAATGGATTTGTGCTAAGCTCTAACTTGTGTAGCGGGCAAGAAGACATACGGGGAGAAACAAATCAAAGGCTCGCCTCAGGATCACAAATAAGATGGACAAATATAAAATATCTGAGACAAATTTAGAGAAGGATCTGAAGTTGTCTAAGCTAAGAAAGAAGATAACAACAGCGAGTGAAGAAAATACCAAGCAAAAAGAAGGAATTAGTCTTCTTAAAATGAAGATGAAATCAGCATTTGCGGAACGCTTAAAAAGTCAAGATGCATCTAAAGTAGATAGCAAAGTTGCTAAAAAGAAAAGAACGCTAGAAGACGAAGAATGACCCGAACCTGGTTCATCGAAAAAAAGGAGCATGAGGATGCTCAGAATATGGAAGTTGAGGAACCATAGCCTTATGCTCAAAAAGCAAAGCAGATTCCTCCCATGGTAATTCGTGGAAGCAAAGACTGGATCATTTTAAGAAATGAACTTATAAGTAACAACATTACCTTTGAATGGGCTAAGAAATCAGGAGAGGATCTGCAAATAATCGAACTTAGGAAGTTAGCTGCATACCTAAACCATAATAAAAAGCCATACTATATCTACAGGGTAGAAAATAACAATACCACAACAAATTCCAAGCAGTGCTAAAAGGACACGAAGCCGACATGCCAATAGATTATATAAGAGAGGAACTGGAGCAAAACGGTCTCGTAGACCTCGAAGTAACTCAAATGATCCCGTTTCTCTTTTCCTGATTAAGAAAACTACTCCTAAAGTATAAATATGGTTGTTAAGGCAGAAACCACACTAGAAATAGATGAACACTGCCATAATATCTCCAATAGTACTCAAATCGCAACAAGAAGTATATTATGCTTTAAATAAAAGGAAAACTTGAGCAAAATTAGTCCTCACACAAAGAGCCTAATAAAATCAAGAAGAGAAATGGACAGAGAAAACGAAGGCTACAAGACTCTTAACAAAGAAATAAATAGGAACATCCGTAAGGATTTAAGAGATCATAATACAAAGCGTATTAAGAATTCAATTGAAGATAATAAAAGTATGAAAGTTCTGAGATTTGGATGGAAATGGAAGGACAAAAATGACTCAAATATAAAACAAAGAGGTATTATAGTTAGCAAACGTAACGAAATGGCAACGGCTGTTCAAGACAACTACGAAAGCCTGTACAGCTCTAAAGTTCAAGGCCGTCAATACCGAAGTAAAATAATTCAAAATGTAGATTCCGAAGAGGTCCCTGAAATAAATATCGCAGAACTGGAGACAACACTACATCAAATAAAAAAACAGAAAAAGCCCTGGTGAGGGCCAAATCACGATCGAGATTATTAAAATGGGAGGTGAGAAGCTGATAGAGAATGTAAGAAGATTGCTAAATAAATGTCTAAAAAATTTCAACCGCGTAGCAAAATGCAGAAGTCGTCCTATTGTACAAGAGGGAAACAGAAACAACATAGGTAATTAAAGGCCTATCAGCTTGTTATCGCATTTATACAAATTGTTTACCAGAATAATAACGAACCGGTTGACCAACGAGTTGAACTCGTACCAGCCAGTTGAACAGGCAGGATTTCGCAAGGCTTTAGCCGTTAACGTCGTATACTCACGACGTTAACGGTTTAGCACGATCGACCACCTACAGACACTCCGCACTCTCATTGAAAAAGCTACAGAGTATAACATACCACTCCATTAGGCCTTTGTGGACCACCGGAGGGCTTTTGACTCTGTCGAAACTTGGGCAATCCTGGAATCCCTAGACA
Source organism: Pissodes strobi (assembly GCA_016904865.1). NCBI lineage: Eukaryota > Metazoa > Arthropoda > Insecta > Coleoptera > Curculionidae > Pissodes > Pissodes strobi. The sequence continues at coordinate 61,486 of MU188070.1, read as the reverse complement.
CGGCGCGGATCGACTTCAGATACTCACGCCTTATTAAAGACATCTCTAATAACGCCTTCTTTCATGTAAAAATGGATGATGATTTAAAAACCGACAGGATTCCGATCAACAGATGAGTAAGACAAGGGGACACCATCTCGCGAAAGCTGTTTACTCTTGCTTTGGAGGATGTCTTCAAAAAACTTGACTAGCATGAAAACGGAATTAATATCGACGGAGTAGGTCTAAGCCACTTACGATTTGCAGACGATATTGTGATCATTGCCAACACAGGTGAAGAGCTTAAAAGCATGCTTGAAAAACTTCATCTAGTACCTATCACTGGGAATTGGACTTGAAATGAACCTAACCAAAACAAAGCTTATGAGTACAGAAGACATCCAGCTCAAGAAGAATAGGCCTCTCCTTGGCGGTTTTCGGAAAACTGGGATTTATCCTTAAATCTTGTGAGTTCCCTATAAAACTAAAAAAAAAGTGTTCGAGTCCTGCGTGATGCCGGTGCTCACATACGGACTTGAGACGTCAATTACTCGCAAATCTGCCAATAAACTGTAAACCACCCAGCGAGCAATGAAAAGGGCTATGATTGGAATCACTCTATGGGATAAAATCCGCAACGAGGAAATTTGCAGAAGAACTAAAGTGACAGATCTGAGGCTTGTGGCACAACTCAAATGGAGATGGGCTGGCCATATAGCTAAGCAGGACGACCACAGGTGGACACATATGGTCTTAACGTGGCGTCCGAGAGAAACAAAAGGAGCAGACCCCAGAGGCGATGGCATGACGATATCCAATATTTTGCAGGAAGGAACTGGATTCATACTGCTAGGGATAGAAGAGCATGGAAATCTTTGGAATAGGCCTACACCCAGGAGTGGACAAAAAAAGGGCTGAAAAGAAGAAGAAGACAGAAGCAAAAAGAAAACCTTCAGCTCCTTCTCAATGCTTCCGCTGTCAGTGATATGGGCACACTCAGTAAAGCGGCTGAGAGATGTGTTAAATATGCAAAAAGCTCTCCTTCAGATTATGTGATTTACCAAAATCAACCAGCAATAATGAGAGGAACGCTACGTGCGCAAACTGTGGAAAATTTGGCCAACCTGCTACATGTAAAATTATATAAAACGAACTCAGGCAAGCCTAAACAAAATAGTGGCCTAAATAAGAAAACTCCGAGTAACAATAAGGGCACACACATAACAAGTAAAAGCAAACAGACAGCTGAATTGATCAAATCAGTTATGCCAGCCATCTTGCAAATGAGTGAGTCCCATATTACATCTTGGAAGGTTAACAGATTAAACGCCCGTAAAACTGATGTTGAACTATTCCTGGAAGAAGACCAGCCCCAGCTGTTGGCGGGGATTATCTAATATATGGAAAAGCCCACCCAATTCCTGGACACGATGGAGTAATCAATCATTTATTTGGCAACATTTCAATTGATAACTTGACTATAGGCTACAATCAATGGAAATAAAATCCTGGATACATCAGCATACAAATCTCTAAGATATTAAATTTTAGCAGAAGACATCGACAACTTATTAAGGAACAACATGTCCAGAATAATTATAGAAGACCCAAACGGCAAATGACGTACATGGAATAGTACTTGATATAGTAATAATGAATAATATAAATTAAGATTTTGATATCTCAACAATAAATGAGGGGTCCCGGTCCATAATCCAATCCTACTTATCCTAGGTAAGGGGCAAATCTCCAAATATAACCGAAAGGAAACAATTATTAACTGGTCATCATTCAAAGCTTACCTTAGGCTCACCTTTCCAATGCTCAGGATCAAAACTAATGAGGAAATTGAAGAAACAGCCAAATCATACTCGCCGGCAATCTCTGAAGTGTACGAGGAAAACTCAATCATCAAAAAAGGCTCAAAGGAATCACTGCCAAGAATCCTACAAATAATAATCAGTGAAAACAGAAGACAATATGCTAGAGTCAGAGATCCTATCTCCAAACAAGATCTAAATATATGTTTTTGTGCACTAAGAACAGCACTTAAAGAACATAGAAACAAGAAATGGACCGACAGATTGCAAAGCTTAAAAACATCAAACAACACTGCCTGGCAAATTTAAAAACCCTTAAGAACACCTAAGTTTCTAATTCCTCCAACTCACTGAGTAAACGGGATGTCTTACTCCGACTTAGAAAAAGCTGAAGAATTCGCAGACACCTTAGAGATATTATTCACCGAAAATAGAGTGCAAAATGAGGACATAGACCCAAAGACATTGCGTTTAAATGTCTTTGCATAGACCACACTGACGAAATAGAAGAACGAGCTAATACTCCCCCACCGAAAAACTATAACTAAATATGTCACTCAGAATCAGATTAAAAAACTCATAAAATGATCAAATACAAGGAAAGCCCTAGGTATTGACAGAGTTAACAACAAAATGCTAAAATATCTTGCAGAACTAAGAAATAGCTATTTTCCAAATTTCCTGTATAATTGTCATCAGAAAACCGCGGAGGAAAGCAAAATTTCAGTTCAATTATCGACCAATTAACCTACTACCAGCTGTCTGCAAAATAATAGCGAAAACAATCCAAGCCAGATTACCAGAAGAAATAGAAGACTTGGAGTTGTTGCCAAACTTCCACTTTGGCTTCACTTCCCAACACTCGGCTGAGCAGCAAAATCGATACTACTACAGAAGGTGTTCGAACGAGCTGGCACTTATGATTCCACCCCGAGTTGTGCCAAATAGAAAAACCCGTCCGACACAAGCTGCTCATCAACATACGTTGCGAACACCTAGGATGTCCCTGTTGCGGGACTCTTTTGTCTGGAGGACTGCCTCGCTCTGGAATGAACTTCCGAGTAACGTCTTTCCCGAAAACTACAACCTACAGCGCTTCAATTAAATGAAGAGTAAAGGCTGTGTGCATGTACGAAACAAAGTAATGAAACAATCTTTGTATATCATGCAAATTTTAATCCAAAGGGACTTCTATAAAGAGCGTAACAGAAAGCTTTCGGCCGTAGCCATCATCAGTGTTACTTGTCAGTAGACAAAGGACATATCCATGGATCAAACACACAACAAAAATCGACAATGGTCACAATTATATATCACACATTGTACGTCACAGTTTGAGTAATGGTTCACATAATTTAGATTTAAATAGAGCAAATTAAAAACTAAAGCATGGTACCAAGACCCACGCTTTTGGATGACACGTCCAACGTCCACCATCTTCTCTGCACACGCCCCGCTCCGATTAAAAAATGTATCGCCTCGGAAGGGCTAATTTAAAGTAAAGGCCCTATTTTTCAATATGGTGGTAGGTGACCAGAACTTGCAATCAGATTAACGAAATCCTCATCCTTTATGTAATAGAGATAAAACAAGGCTTCCTTAACACTCTGCCAGAAATAATTGCCACAATGATTTATTGTTGCAGTTTTATTTTAAAAATTATTACTTGATGTGCGTCTATGTTTTGTTGTTAAAAATAATCTCGATAGAAAATAGTATTGATAGTTGTTAAAACATGCAACGACTTGAAAATGAAAACAACATCCACTATATACTGCTAGAATAATTTAACATATTACATAACGCAGGATTGCGCACGAATCTAATGAAAATAATTTATTTAATAGTCAAGACCAAAATCGGAGTCTGCTTTACACATCACAATATAGTTTTAGACAAGGTAGGCACTTTAGTTTTAGAATTATGTTCCCTTGTTTGATGCCTATTATAAAGTAATAATAAACTAGATGTATGAATGAAAACTTGCATACAGTGCGAAAGTAAAGCAAGGTATACATTCCATAAATAACAATTCAATTCAATTCAAATGGTCTATATTAATGAAAAATTGCATAGTCATAAACATAATACAATTGAACATATAACGTCAAGATAAAAATTATGTCAGAACTAATTTCCTATCTAAGTCTATCCTAAATTGGCTTATAACAGCTTGTATAATTAGTTAAAAAAATGTTTGTTAGCCAAAAAGAGTTAAGAAAAAATAACAATAAAATGGAATAGAATGGTTACATCAGATGGACACTAAAACAATTAAAATAACATAGATACAAGGAACGACAAACAACACACCGGAAACAATGTTTCCAAGAGACTTCAAACTTCAGCAGGTCTATGATTCAGAAGTTCTTGGATTGTGTATGGTTCAATTTCTACAAGCAGGATTTTAATAGATTTCTTAAAGGCGCCAAGAGTTTCCGGCTGCCTAATATTATTTCTCAGTAGCTGTAAGCCTATGTTGAGGAGGGCAAAACCCTGTGAACCTAGTTGAAATAATTCTTTGTGAATTAAACTCAACAAATCTCTCCCCATTCTTAAACAGAAATAAAATACACTCACATATACATATAAAGCCCATAAGTTGTCAGAAGTCCCAAGTCTTCCCCTACATGAGTCTCTCCTCCTTAAGTTCAGCAAGATTCTAACTGCCTTTTTTGAGCTAAGAAAGCTCTATCTGCATTCCTACTTCCTCCCCAGAACATTATGCCATATTTTAGGACGGAGTATATATTTGCAAAATATACAGTTTTTAGATGGTCCAAGTTTAAATATTTGGAAAGTATTCTCATTGAATAACATGCAAAATTAACTCTATTGCAGACAATTGAGAGATGTTGTACCCAATCAAGGTTGTGATCAATGTAGAGACCCAGAAACTTTGTGTGTTCGGACAGAGTTTGTGTTGATTCATTGAGAGAAACAACACTTGGCATGTCCTTATTTTTTTTGCTTAGTTCGAAAGCAGATAACATTTGTTTTTTCAGCATTTACAACAAGTTTATTCTTGGTAAACCAGTCCTGTGCTGCTATCAGTCGATCTGTGGAGATCTCAAGAAGCTCTGACAGTGCCGACCGGCAGGTTGGTATCATCAGCAAAATTTGTAAGAGCAAAGGGCTCATGACACTGCCTTGGGGTACACCCATTAAGATTTCTTCCTCATTGGAAAAGTACTTAACCCTCTCAGCCTCAATAACCATCTTTTGCTTTCTATGTAGGAGGTACGAGTTTATCCACTGCAGGGCTGGTCGCTGGTCCACGCACTCCATAGCGCTCCAATTTTTCGAGCAAAATCTAGAAGTCAATACTGTCGAATGCCTTTGACAAATCCAGGAATACACCCAAAGATAGGTTCCCATTCTCAAAGCCATTAAGAATCCTCTCAACAAAATCATAAGTTGCAGTCTCCATTTACCTTCCTTTAAGAAAACCATGCTGGGATTAGCTTATTAATTTTTCTGCTCAGAAGAACTGCAGAAGACTTGAGCACACTGCAATTTCAAAGACCCTTGATAATAAGCTAATAGGCCTGTAGTTTTCAACAAGAGTTTTTGTATATTGGTTTAACAATGGCTAAATTAAGCTGTTCAGGAATTAACCATACTCAAATGAATTATTGGTGATGTGACACAAGGGCACTACAACCTCCTCTGCACAGAGGTGCATCTTGGCAAATCTTACAGCTGATTTCTTAGAAAGTTTAGACTGCTTGACTGGAAAGGCTCCAAATAATTCTTTACATTATAGAAGCCAGATTCTGCATCATCGCAAATGACGCCAGAACAAGTAGGTGTTGTTAAAGGTCGAAGCACCTAATAAATGCCAACTGCGTTTGAATATTACCTGGCAATACCCAAACAGCTTACATTTTGAATCAAATCCGTATAAAGATAAATCTGCTAAAATTAAGGTTGGTGGCTCCCTGTGCGGCAAAGGTGTTGTTCGAAGAGGCTCCGTAAAGGGCGCTTTAGGCGATGCCTTTTTCATGCATTTTGATGCATGCATCGTAACGAAACTATGACTCATGCAACTCTTCATGCGCTCTTTAAAGCGCACCAATCGTTTGCGTCAAAAGGTAAAGAGACGCAGTGTTTCTCGAGACTTTTGGGAATTTGCTTGCGTTATCTTTTGCCTCTTCCCATTTTTTACGTCAAAATGGAATGGAACAATGATAGAACTATTGAGTTTATCGATTTCCATAGAAATTTCACTTGTTTGTGGCGATGTGAAGACCCTAATTACTAAAACCGGATTATACGCAATGATGCTTTTCAAGAATTATGTACAAAATACAGTATAAAATCAAAGTAAGTCTTGGACAAGATTAAGAGCTTGAGATCATACTTCCATAAACAACATACAAAAGTTACTAAGAAGAAAAGTGGAAGCGCAACATCGGGAACATACAAAAACAGTTGGTTCGCCTATATACTTCCATGTTATTTATTTTGGATGGTGACATTGGTGACACGCACCGCAGCGGCACAGAAACTGAGGTTTCAGAATATCTAAGAGATTACTAGTGAGAATGAGGTAGATAGCAATGGCACCGTCAAATACAATAAATTTTAAATGCATACTAATCTTACATAGTTACTTTTTCCATGAAATAAGAATATTTTAGAGCATGGTCAACATTTGATTACGGTATTTTTAATGTAATTCTATAGCTTAAATATCCCACGTTCACAAGCTGTAGCCGAGTTTGAAATCAACAGAATCCTATTTGAGGTGGAAATGCAAGGTTTAAATAATCAGCCAATCTGTCCCAGATAATAGCCGCCCTGGATCTTCAAATACTAATTCTAGTTATGGATTGTCAGTTACACCAGAAATGCTCAGCCCAAATTTAGAAACGCTTTCAACTCATAGTACCACAGATTCCAACTACGAGTCTTACTTTTCAGGAATAGGTTCCCTCATATTTGTATTTGTTTTTCTAATAATTGGCCCAAAGATTGACAATAGATCTTCAATATCCGTTGAACACATCCTCGTAAAGTTTTGAAGGAATCAACAGCCATCTAACGGTATCTTCTCTATAATGGAATAGCTATACTTCTTTTTCAGAAATTCCCGTATCCAATACTTGTGTTTATTACGTTGTTTATTTCTCACTATTATGATAAACGTTGTACACAAACTTCAAAATATCCTTGTTGAAATTTGCAAGAGGCACTGATATCAATTTTAAGTGTAAATGGTATGTTGCACGATATAAAAAGACACCGTCTAAAGCGCCCTTAAGGCCGAGTTTTAATGAAACAAATACTGGATGCCTGCGATGCTCATAGATACCAATGAGGATGAAATCAAGGCAGTTTCTAGCTAGACTGCAAATTGTGCTCAGCATGGTCTTAGCAGGAAATAAGGTGGAAGCCTCAGGTCTATTAGGGGATCGAAACAGTTGCATGAATACAAACATAATTCTGGTTTAATACTTCAATATTCTTTATCTTTTTGTACGCATCTTAGTCTTATGTGGTTAAAGCAGCAGAAGCAGGGAAAAAGGATTTATGTATTATTCCAGATATGGTTGTGGCGATGAATGTTGAGAATGCCATGGACAACTTATCTGTCATTATTGAAATCAGATATTTTTAGCGAGGCTCTAAATTGAACAAGAAATAGATGGCGTACCTTGATCAAAAGAGCTCTCAACGCTCTGGAAGCTCAATGAATGGGCAAGATGTTAGAGTGCCGAAGTAAGCGTATAAGCATGTAGATATCAATGGTATTTTTTACAAAGTCTATGACACGCCACTTGCTAAGTTATTTTTGATATATTTTTAAAAATCTACAGTTTATCCGAGACAAAAAATATATTTTGAATTTATAAAGTGAATACTTCTTTGGCCGCATGAGAGAGATTTTTCAAGGCCGCGGGACGAGACGCTTTGAAATTTTCTTCACGCAAGAGAGATAAAGTATATGACTCTCTCTCTCTCTCTCTATCTCTCTCTATCTCTCTATCTCTCTCTTTCTCTCTCTTTCTCTCTCTTTCTATCTCTTTCTCTCTTTCTCTCTCTTTCTTTCTCTTTCTCTTTCTTTCTCTCTTTCTTTCTCTCTCTCTCTCTTTCGCTCTTTCTCTCTTTCATTCTTTCCCTCTTATGGAATCGGTAAACAAGTGTTCACTTCTAACACGTGTACCCAATCAAGTTATCAACTTGTTCTAAAAACGAATATTGTGTGTGGAAATCACTCGAGTATTGTGTGTGGAGATTTTGCCAAATATAATCGAAGCCTCAGTGCAATAATACCATCATTATTTTTGATAAAATGTAGATTTAAAAGAAATTTTCAAAAAATACTTTTACCAGTGTCGTATGAATACGCGCGCCATTGGCGGAAAATGTTAAGATATCATATTAGCATGTGCCAAAATTTAATGCTCAAAATTCATAGGTATTTAATATTTTTTGTTTTTTTTTTGGTTTGTTAATGTTTCACACTGTATAACTAACTGCAACTAACCCAAACTAATTCATCAGACATATAATTTGTGCCTGTCCATACATTGAACATGTTCTAATTTAAGAATTTGTCTGACGCAACTGGCAACAAAGGACATATTGAGAACAGGTGAAACAAAGACCCCTGGCCATTCATCAAGGTAATAATAATTGCCAATCGCCTTTATGGAATTTTTATTTAGGTATTTCGTAAGCCGCCGGCTTGTCAAAGCTTATAATTCTAATGTTAATATTTTCGTCACTTCTTCAGCCGAAAAATCCGTTAGCTACGTCCTGTTTCAGTCTTCCTGCTTTTCTCCTGAGTTCAATCAGTAGTAGTATCTTATCCATACTAAATAGGTATACCGTTGAATGAAGAAACAAACGCTAACTATGGTTCTAATGATATTTCTACTTCTAGAGGGACATGACTGATTATCCAATCGACGCGTTTTGATTTATGGTGAATTTACGATGAAAGAAGAAAAGGATAATTTAGGCTAAAATATTGAAATAGGATAACAGCTTAAATTTGGAGGCTCGAGTTAACATCAGTTATTTTTCAGTAAAGTTTTGAACTGTTTTTTTCTTACAAGATACATGTATCTATCGACCAATGTGAGAACCACTCTAAGTACCAGATAGTGGAGAAATATGTGCCTGATATTTTTACCAGAATTTTCATTTTGTAACCTAAACTGGCAGCCTCTTTGAACATCATTTACAGGGTTGACTCTCACTAACGGCATTTTATTCAATAAGTATTAATTAAAGAGCTTTAGTTGGAACAGCTTGAAGAAAAAGGGCTCATGATCTATCACGTCAAATGCGCGAAAAATCTGTAAACGTGTCTAAATCTATTGACAGATTTATTTATTTATTTGATTATTTATTTATTTCCATTGACATGTTTACATGTGTTGGAATTGGCAAATACAAAGTTGAAAATAGGCATTGCAGAAGATACAAAATATTAGAAACTAAAACACTGCAACTAAGTGAAATTCGATCAATTGAAAGGGTGGTGAAAAAATTTTGTCAATGAGTAAAAGGAGTTCTCAGCAAATATGGTCTTAAGTTTTCTTTTTCTTTTCTTATATATCACCAGGAATGAAAAGCCTGTTAGCATCTCTTGTTGTGTAACGATAAATAACATTTCTGGAATTCATTAAGATGTTTAAATATATAACAAGCACATTCAAAATTATGTAAACCAATAACGGTGAGAATTCTTTCTGATTTAAAGATTTGGCGACAAGAAGCTTCGAATGGTAAGCGGAACATAGTCCTTATTATTCTCTATTGGCCTCTCAGAATTCTATTTATATTGCAAGAGTTACCACAGGCCAACAGACCATAAGACAAAACCGATTGAATCGCAGCACAGTAGAAAGTTTTAAGGAGGTTTCTCCACAAAATCGCTCAATCGCAGTACAGCGTAGTTCCTTGATGATAGTTTATTACAGATATTATGGATTTGACCAGTCCATGAAAGATGAGAGTCAACTGCAATGCCCAAGAAGGTGACATCCTCACGCTGAGCTAAGATTTGCTGACCCGTCCCTGACAAGCAGACTCCTGTCCTAGGGCATTGGGGTGAAAAATCAGAAAGTTAGTCTTCGCTCTATTCCGGAAAATGCTACTTCCTACACACCACTCAGCAATATCTCTTACACGCCTGTTTGCCTTGGTACAAAGACTCACATAATCAATCCCCTCGACAACTGTCGATGTATCATCCGCGAAAAGAGTTACTTATATAAATATCGCCGGCTAGCAGAGGCAGGTAGTTTATAAACAGAAGAAACAAGATAGACCGTTCGGGGAACGCCCGTGCCAACATTTGCCCAATCAAATACAGTTAGTCCACTTCACCCAACAATTTCACGGCTTGACTCCTGCCTGACAGGTAGGTCCTTATCCAGTCATATGATGGCCCCTTAATCCCATAATACGCCAGCATATCCAACAGTGTCCCATGATTTATGGTATCGAAGGCCTTGGTGAAGTCATAAAATATACCAACAGATTTCAGCCGCTCGTTGAAATTACCCAGGATTTTCAAATAAAAGGATAGTATGGCGCCAGTAGTTGATCGTGAACCCGAACTCCCTGCAGGTAAATCTGCGGAAGGACTCCAAAAAACCCACCAATCTTCCCCAAAAGCCCTCTCGAAAACCTTCGAGAACACAGACAGCAGGGCGATCAGCCTGTAATTCTCCACTGCAATCGGATCCACATTTTTATAAACTGGTACTATGATCGACCTTTTCAAGATATCGGGGAAGTAGCTATGTTCGAAGAAGCAATTTATAAAGTAGGTCATAGGAGCCAGAATGTCCCCCGCACAATAACTCATTAAGTTACAGGGAACCTCGTCGGCACCGCAAGACCTCTAAATGACCACACACCTGAAAATACTCAAAACTTCATTCTCGGTTAGAGGCGCCAAAAAAATCGTATGGCAGTTGGCACTGTTGGGTAAGATTGCGCTACCATTTCGCACAGTACTACGCACATCTCGCCAATCACTAGTTGGAGTTGGTCCACTGCACTGATTCGAAAATAAAGGTGTTGAAGACATCAGCGATCACTTCCTCGCCACAGTGCACAATCCGATTGGGAATTGATTTTTTAAAAGTTTTATGCTAGTGAGTGAGTTTATAATGTCCCAGGCACTTTTACTGATATTAGGTGAAGTTAGCAGTTTATTATAGTAATAAGCCTTTTTTACGATGGTAATATTTTTTTATGTAACTTAGTACTGTGCTGGTAAAGGGCTTTTAGGTTTTCATTATTATTTGAGTATCCTACTCGTCTGTGAAGTTGACTCAGCTCAACACCCTCACTGATGAGTTTAGGAGTTATCCAAGGATTATGTTTACCCCTTGTAGGTGTAGTTAGATTGGTTTGATATGGAAATGACATGTCAAACAAACTGTAAAATGTTGAAAAAAAGTAAGTGAATTTACCCTCTGGATCTTAGTTGATGCAATTTAGATAGCCACTGTTCTTTTTAAAGCAAGTAAATAAAGCTATTTTATTTTCTTGAGAAAATATCTCTTCCTAGAGGGGGGCGCCGTGCTATCAGCACACTTACCAAGCTCAAAGTACAAAACCTGGGCTCTGTGGTCAGAGAAAATCAAATCCAAGGTTAGGGTCAGGGCAAAAGGTGTATTTGTAAATACATTACAGATCAGGGTGCCGAACTGACCTGTAACTATAGAAGGTTTAAAAAATGATTGCGAACGCCCATATGAGCTGAAAATATTTTTAACATTTAAAACTCCATGACTAATGTATTTAAAATCGCAGTTAAAATCACCACAAATAAATAAAAATACATTACGCTTACAGAAATAGACTAACATTTTGTCCAAGGCCCTATAAATTCATCAAGGTCAGTTCTAGGGGATCGATATACTCAACAGACTAGAATTCGTGTGTTGGTCGAAGTTTCCAACAGTGCTGCCGAGCTCTAGTATTACTTAAAATGTGGGTAAGATTTTCACCAGCCTGCTGGGGTTCTGTAGCCGGAATTCCGGGATTCGTTCTGGTAGGTGTTGTTGCCTCGTGGTTCGTGGGGGCGAAAGAACTTCTTAATTAAATTATTCTCGGACCAATTGTTCGGGTTCAGTGATCTGTCTTCAAGTTCCTTGTTGGCATTGATTTTAAAATATTTGTTCTCACCGAAATTCACGTCAATCTTTTCCACCCCAAATCTTATGTCAGGACCAAAATATGAACAACTGTGAGTTGAATTACACAAATAATGCATTCAGTACTTTTGTTTAACGTAAACCCATGTTGTGGCAATAACAACAATTTAGTTTTATAGAAAGAGAAGATAAATTAATTAATAGCTTATACATTTAGATAATTTTTTTTAACTATATTAAAGATACTACCAAAGAATGATTAGGAACAATTTAAGGCATCCTTAATTTCATGATCATTAAATTAACATGTGAGAATGCAACAAAATTTCTACGTTACGTTTGTTTAATGTACAGTATTATAATCTATCACGTATACATCAAAACACATAGTGCGCATCCTGGGTCGACGATCACTGGTTTAAAGAGGCCAAAACGTCAAATTATTATTTTTGTCGCCTCATCATCGAAAAGAAGACCCGTTAGGCATGTCCTGCTGCTTCCTCTCCGCCGCTTCTTCTCTTGGGTCCGACACGTGATCAGCGTCCCAAAGAACTGCTCAGGAAGTGGAGACCCATAATACCTACCGCATACTGAAAATGACATTCACCCATTAATGGTTTGTTAGAAACAGATATCTTTATGATCTCATCGAATATCATTCCCTTATTCGTAACGAAATTATTACTCTATTGTTGTTCGTCATCTTTATTGCTTTATGCATGTGATGATTATTCCATTAGTGGTTTTTGTTGATGCAAACGCTACACGTGTACTTTATTTCCACAACAAGATCGAGAGAGTTCCATATTTTTATACTTATAGTGCTAGTGCTCGACTTTTATTATACTGGAATAACTAAATCTGGATTTATATTCTTCATATTTTTATTGATATTGATTGCCCTAAACTCTCTGATACAATAAAAATTGTATTGACGGTGACAGTAAGGCCAAGAGAACCGACGTGGTAAAAAATTTGGAATGGTGCATCGACAACGAGTAGTGATTTACGAAAAACAGCACCAAATGAGTAAAATCTTAGATCAATATTTTAAACTATGCCACTTTCTTGTCCTTTCGCATCAGTGGTTCAAAAACTTTGCTTAAGACCTATTTTTGGTATAAGGAAATACGGAGCATATTAGTTCAAAATTAAAAGAAAACAAATTGATGATTATGTATCAGAGGCGCTTAGTATACAATACTTCAAAGTAGAACACTCGCTTACCTTCCCTCGTACCTATATGGAATTTGTAGCCGAAGATTGGAACCCTTTAAAACAAATACTCATACAATCTTGTTTCCCGATGAATCATAACCTTAAATATTATTCTTATTTTATCTTAATCGCCTTATTTATCAACATTCTTACTCTACTTTTGTTAGAATTGCCTGGATAGAGTAGGATCGTAAACTTAAATTTTCCATTTCTAGTTCATGCCCTCCAAGCCTATCTTGAGATGCAAGGTACATTAATTGAAACAATAATCAGGATATGGCAGCTTAGTTTAATCTAGAGACGATATTTTCTGCCAAAATTAAATGCATTTTTACCTTTGGGAGTCAAAATAATTACAAATTTGATAGTAACTACAACTAAGTAGTAAGGGAAAGTGAAAGGTATATAGTGGGACATATTATATTGAGGGACTTAATTAAATATTGGCAACTTTCAATAAATTATAATTGTAAAAGATTTTTCTCCTAAATTAGGCATCCACAGAAAGCAGTTAACATGTTATACATTATTGAAATTTTTCAAAGTGTTGTCTTCCAAATATACATGATTTAAATCATATTTAGGGTAGATAACACGTGTTTTCCAAATATTAAAACATAATCCGTTTGCATCACATTAAGTATTGACATCATTACAGAGAGTATTGGAATCTCTCCCATGCCATAAATAGTTGCGTCATCCGCTAAGAGCCTAAATTTTCCCCAAATATTCAATATTCAAATTTAAATCGATAAAGTCATTTACATAAGTGAAGAAAAAAAATTGGTTCCAACACTGAACTCTGTGGTACACTACACCACACTCTGCTCCAATGACACTGTTCCTTAAAATCTGCCCCGACTGATAAGATTGAAACCAATCGTCTCATCAGCCCTAATCACATATTTCTGCAGTGTGATTGACGAAACTAAGGACTCTCAAAATCAAATAAACTTTTGCAATGTCCCAATGGCTCCAGGAATTTCTGATCGGTAGCCAAGGCAGTAAGTAATAACTACAAAAATATCTCTCCCACCTTTGACAGACGAACGCGGCATCACGGCGACTACAGCCAAGGAAAAAGCAAACATGCTCGCCAAAATGTTTTCATTGCATTCTACCTTAAACGTCCCCCAAGGCAAGACTCTCCGCACCATATCGAACATCAACACTACCATGGCAGAAGTTAAGTTTTTCGTTACCGTGATATTCGTACAATTCTCAAAGAACTAGATACGCAAAAGGCCTCAGGACCGGACGGAATACCAGCCACCGTGTTAAAGAACTGCGCCAATGAACTCTACCACCCATTTTTTCCAGACTATTTTCCCTGTCTTACCGAAAAGGGATTTACCCATCTTCTTGGAAAGTCGCTCGAGTGCAACCTGTTCCAAAAAAAGACAAGAAAACCGCGCCCTCAAACTAGCGCCCAATTGCCTTGCTTCCAATAATCGCCAAAGTCATGAAACGTGTAGTCAGCACTACTCAATTACTTTGAGATTAACAGATTAATTAGCGATAACCAATACGGCTTTCGCAAAGAGATCTCGACAGGAGATATATTGGCCTATGCCTCTCATATATGGAGTAGAGCAAATGAGAACTACAGACAATCTCGAGCGATTGCGTTGGATATTTCGAAGGCATTCCATAGAGTTTGACATGACGGATTGCTTAACAAACTGCCATCCTTCGGAGTGCCAGGCTCTCTCTGCAACTGGCTTGCCAGTTTCCTTAAGAACCGATCTCTGCACGTTGCAGTTGATGGACATACCTCAGACACATTCACCATTACCGCGGGCCTGCGGTAGGGCGCAATACTTTCATCAATTCTCTTTCTCATCTATATTAATGACCTGCTGACCGAAACCGATAATTCTGGTTACAGTTTTGTAGATGACAGTACCCTTGTCTCTCAATTTAGATAGGAAAAACTATTACCAGCGACTGAAACATATCATTCAGAAGAGAGCTGTGCGTCGCATTGGCGATCCGGAGTTGGCCCTTGATCTGGATAGTCTGAAAGACCGCAGATATATGACCGAAATATCCCTGTTTTACTCCTGTTAGACAGTCACGACAGACGGCAAGAGCGCACCAGTTCGTTATACAACTGGAAACACCTAGAACATCGCTTTACAAGGACTGCTTTGTCTGGTGCACTGCATCGCTGTGAAACTCACCTCCAGGACATCTGTTTCTTCCAAATTACAAACTGCAGCTATTCAAGAACCGTGTCAATCAACATCTTCGCACACACACCGCTCATCGAGTGCCATAGGATCTCCCTTTAGTGTGTGTGTCATTGCCATAAAAGAAAGCAAACGCCTTTCATAAGTCACAGAACACCGCCGCATTTATTATGAATCCAAATAATCTCTCGCGTAGGGCCAATACCTTACACCAAAAGTGGTCTTAACTTATTTACAGGAGTATATTGAAATGTGCAATTTCTTTTAAAATTTCACAGTTAAGTACACATTTTAGATGCAAAAAACTCGAAAAAATATAACAAAAACTTGTTTTTTGCAAATTTACCTTTTTTATATGTAGTTTGAAACGTAATTGGCCTAATACAAGACCTCCTAAAAGCTAATATTACTTTAAGCACGACTATTATGACTGATAATGTGTATAACTCATTTTTTTTAAATCAAAAATTAAATTGCAGTTCAAGTACTTACCTTTTTCTGCATACATAAATATTTAAGGGCTTCCGGTTTAAACAAGGCTGCGAGTCATGAACTCAGCCATTAGACGCGCCTCATTCGATTTTTGTTAAAGGAAAACCAAATTTCAAAGCAAAAACCTTTGAATATCCAGTTTATCAAAATAGAATCTATTTTGATAAGCTGAAACTAGACAACCACCAATCTATTTAAGAGATAGCTGGTAAAATGTCACTATAGGTATAATGGTGTCATAATAATAGGTAATAGTAATGTCAAATTTGGTAGTGGTTCTCCTCGGTTTTCTCCATCCAAAGAACCTTAGATAGGTGGTAAAATGTCACTATAGGTATAAAGGTGTCATAATAGGTAATAGTATTGTCAAATTTGGTAGTGTTTCTCCTCGGTTTTCTCCATTCAAAGAACCTTAGATAGGTGGTAAAATGACTAAAATGTCACTATAGGTATAAAGGTGTCCTAATAGGTAATAGTAATGTCAAATTTGGTAGTGATTCTCCTCGGTTTTCTCCATCCAAAGAACATGCAATACTCAAATATTTACGATAAAACATGAAAGTTTTATACAGGTTTCAGATTTTACTTTTTTGTGTTAGATTGGGTATATTACTCGGTATATTATTGGGGTCTAATATTTATTTATTAAAAGTATCCAGTTTCCTTTTTTTCTTTTTTACCCAAAAGATTATGATTATGTTTAGAACAATAATTATTAAGAAGTGTATTTGAAATGCTGCTAAGAAATATTTTTGAAACATCAATTTTTAGGTGATATTTACAGTTTTCAAAAGAAGTCAAAAGGCTGTTTTGATTTAGATAGTTTAACAACAGCTCACAAAGAAAAGACTTTTTATTGTAAATATCAAAAAATGTGTTTTCGAACTCATCAGTTTTTTAAATATAATATAGGCTGTTGAAATTACATCCACTACTTGTTCACGAGGATATAAAAGAGCCCCACGACTTAAGGAATTAATTAAATTGTAAGAATCTTCTACAACACAAGGTTCATTTAAAGTTAAATTTTCTTTGCAAAATTCACAACTTAATTTTTTTAAAACAATATGACAGCAATATCCACTTAAATAAGTGATTACGGGCATTTCAGATGTTATAGCTTCTGTATCAGACTGTGTACTTGTAATTTTGGGCAATAAATTGATAACATAGCCAGAATTTAATGAGTTATCTAATGACGGTGGTTCATATTCAGGAAGCTAAAAAAATATTTACATTAATAATGCTTAGATTTTAATGATAATAAAGATTGAATTCTTAGCCTTTTTTCTGACTCATATAGCTGGCGAACAGAGATATGATAATGGCCACCAGCTAATTGCCTATATTTTCCTAACCGCCCTTCCAATGGGTCCATTTGAAACTTGCCCAGTAAGACATACGTCATATTAAGTTCAGTTAAACAGTATTTAGTCACTTCCAGTAGCCCATGAATGGTATGGCTTAATGCAGTGTGGGTTTGTCGAGTCAGTCTATTTGGAAAATTAGGTGAATGCCAAGAATCTAGCCAATTTTGCATTTTTAGCAGAAAATTAAATTTTTCATCATCGTTAATGGAGGCCGATAGTATTTCTCTGGTGAAGGGTTCTTGAAATTTATCTAGTAAATGTTTTCCCTTAAGAGGGGTTTTAACATTAACTATTCTCCACCATGTCCATATAATATTAATAAACTCTGCTGTGTCTTGTGAATGGGACAAATTATTAACAAAACCTTTCAGAGTCTCTATAATAAAAGGATAAATATTTTGAGAGCTAATTTAACATTTTGCCTTTCTAAAGATGATGGAAAAAGAGCCTTTAAACTAAGGGAATATCCATGTTTTAATATTTTGTCTCGTTCTAGTTCATGAAGTTTTTTGACCACTGAAAACGAAGCACATTTTTTTTGGCCTGTCTCAAAATCGGGATAGAAAAATGCCTGCTCAGGTTTAGAATTTAGCCAGTTGTTAAAAATACATTTTAGTAGATGAACATTGTCAAAAAGGTAAAATAATGGTCTTTCTCTGGCAATAGGATGGGGAAAAACTATACTGAGTTCATTCCGTGGTGAAAAATTACTCATTGCCTTGCTATTTATTGCATTATTGTCACTAACTGTACAAAATACTATGTAGCCAATTTCTTCCAGATTTTCTATTATGGTCTTGATAAAAGTATATAAGATTTCTGAGTCAAGTTTAGCTAGAGGACATATATGAATTACTTCTTTTAGGCTTGAGCAAGGACTTGTGATCATAAATGCAACTGCAGATGATGCTAAAGTGTTGCTGTTATTTACTGATGTTCCTACAGTGTTTCCTGCCTTATAATCCAAATAGGGGTCAATATGAATTTCATCAAAAAGTAGTATAACATTTTTATCTTTATCACTCAAATATTGAAAAATATTACGAGCATAGGTTAAAAAAAAAATGCCTTTCATCAATATGGGGATCGGTCAAAAATCTATTACAAATAGATTTTACTGTGGTAGGATGAGGTAAAATAATAGGAGCATGATTACGCAAATATTTATAGGAATGAGGGCTTATAGTAAACAAAATTGAACATAAAACAATAGTGCTCGGTGAATACCGATATCTCTCTTTTGAGGTATTCAACAAAGTTAGCTGTTCTGAAATAAATTTTAGATTTTGTGTAAATTCATCGGAGCATTTTAGGTTTAAAAGAATATACGTTTTTTTGTTTTCTCGTCTTGGTCAGAATCAGGTTGATGTGAATTCATCTCGCTCTCGTTATTGGAAGTTTCACTAGTAATGGGGAGGTCATTGTTAAGAGGAATTGATATCATATTATCAATTACATCGATTAAACATTCTAATTCATCCACACTGCCGGTTATAAATGGGGATTTTAAATTTATTATTGAAACAGAAATAGACTGGCCATATAAAAATGTTCCTAATTTTAAATTATTATTTATTACAATCGCCCAGGTTATTATAGGACCAGGAGTATACTCAAGTTTAAATAAAGTTATTTTTATCCGATCGGACGAAAAACGACACCTTTCCGATGTGTTTTCTCACCGCAAAAGTCATGATTCCAGTATATTGTATTCGTTGCTTGGCAACATGCAATAACTGTACAAGAATAGAAAATAACAGTCCGGGAATATAACATTCCCGTCCTAGGCCGGGAATGTAACATTTCTGTCATATTCAAACGCCTTGTTTGTCAGATCTGACGTCTATCAAAAGTAACATTTAGCTGTAGTTTCCGTAGGTACGTAATAAACTTCAAGCTCGCTCGATTCAAAACTTGATATTATGTTGAGTTTAAATTTAAAACAC
>MU188070.1:0-41646 GCA_016904865.1 Pissodes strobi | reverse complement strand
TGAGCCCAAGACGGGTCAAGCAACTAGAATAAGTTTGGCATCAGCGTATTCCAGGGGCTAAAACTTGCCGCTTCGATTGATTGTCGATTATTGGTAGTATGACAGCAATTTTTAAAACTATTTGTAGCAAATTTAATTCATTTTTGTGTTCTAAGCTGTTCTATTTAAGGTAAGCTTTCAAACAAAGTCAACAAAGGAAAGAAAAGTGCAGTAAAGTAGTGGAGGAAGTTCGCTGTTCTACGGCATTAACCTCAAAACTCGAACTTTGGGGGCTTTTTTTCGGCTCAAATATGGGGATCCGCAAATTTTTTTCTCTTAAACTACTCTATAGGACACCCCCTTTCTAGTGAAAAAAATAAAATTGCGAAATTCCGAGGGTCGTGAAGTTTACCAGAACCCACATTTTTTGAAAAGTAATTGGGGCAGTTTGGAAAAATAGATGGTATGGCATTTTCCTTCGATCGAGGGTATTTTATATGTACTGTAATGATTTTACCTGATTTGGATCCTGTTGTGAATTAATCCAAATTATATTACCTGCAGAAAAATGTAACTCACATACTTTGGTGTTTTTATTGGGCACTAAATTGTCCCGCGGAGTAGCTTGAAGCCATTTCTTTTGCAACACATCACTTTTTGGAAAGCTAAAAACGTGAACTTTAGGTCCGTTGGAGTAGCTTCCACGACAGCCCGGGGCACAACATCTAGACGGCATTGTTCACATAAATTTAATTTAAACACAATAAAGTACCGGTATTACAAAGAAATGAACAAAAAATCAATAGAAATCGAAGAGCAATTAAGAAAGTAAGAAACCGGTAGATTTTAAAGTACGCCAACTGACAGTAGGCAGCGTTGCCAGATTTTTAAAATCCGTCTCGTCATCCTGGAACAAATTAAATCGTTTGTGTTGGTCCTTGCGCAATGGTAAAAAATAAATATTGTTACGAATTTGTAGACCATCACGATTTGGTTCGTCTGGGTTGGTATAGTTAGTTTCATACATTATTTGGGATGTAAACTATTTAACGTATATTTAGTTGGACTTTAATTTTTACAGCATTTGTTGAATGACATTTGAGATTATGTTTTTAAATGGAACTAAATATTTATACAAAATAATAAGGTTATTGGTTAGCAACGTTTATTTTCTTAAAGGTTTTGATTCCGTTATTGCTTCACTTTCCGGTTTTTATATATTTACTTTTCGGATTTTAAATATTTATCTATATTTAATATAACTATACTATAATATACCAAAGCAAACTTTTACATTAAGTATCTAATATATTGTTAATTGTAATCTTGGAATCCAAGATGAATATTTTAAGTTTCTCTGAAAAATAATTTGTTGCAAACTAGAGTGTGAAGTAGCTCAAATTGTGATAAAGCGCCTAATCTGGCAGCACCGGATACATGACGTCGAGATGGGAATTGACATTCCAGTTGCCCAGCGTGACAATCAACGTTAAATACGGAAGTAGGCCCGATAAAATAATTAATACTTTTACTGGCCTCCTCAGTCCTCTTGGCTTCTCTTAATGCTTTTCTTATGGCAAAAAAGTATGGACCATTTTTGATAACGTCACTGCTAATTTTAATAATAGCTAGTTGGCCTAGTTGTAAGAGTTGTAGGAGGTATTGGTAGGGCCGATACCTCCGGAGGTATTGGTAGAGCCCCACATTTTTGGTGATGCCTGGTTAAGAGCCGAAATCAACCAATTTATTATTTACGGAACACTCTTGGTGAAATTTTAATCGAATAACAATAATATTAACGTTTAAAATCATATTTATCAAACGTTTTTATACCGCTGCAAATATTTCCGGAAAATATTCTGGCCTTCAGACGAAAATTAAAAATTCTAATCCAAATGCCATTTCATATAACGTGTGCTAGTTATTTAAGAACATATTATATGGATGATTTATTATTAGAGTGACTTAGTTTAAAAATCTATTGTCTGGCGTAATTGTTTTCAAAGTTATACTTATATTGGTAGGTACTCTTGCTGTATTTTTCAGATGCTTCTGTGAAGTGGTTCAATAGCTTCCACTTTTTCGATTACCGCATAAGAGTTAACATGTTTGTATGCTTTAAAAAGTACATTGCTAAAATTTTTCCTAGGTATATGGTTTTATTATGAACTAAAAGAAAAATAATTTTAAAAACAAAATTACAATACAGTGTGGAAAAAAAGTATGGACTACCCCTAATAATTAGGTTGTCTTTAGGTTTTATGAGAAACGCTCAAACACGTCAGTTTTTGTTTTTCAGTTTCCTACATTCCGACAAAATGCATTTGTTTTTTTATTGACATCATTCTGTCAAAAATATGACGTCATCGACTTTTTTTTTAAATGGCAATATATGGCATCATCCGAAAGGTCTTTTCTCACTCAGTATGTTCCTAGATTTTTGGCCGATTCTGTTACGCCGTTTTAAAATGGCGGCCGTTCAATAGTAAAAATTATCTTAAGTTAACTCCCAGTAAAAGGAAAACTCATTTTTATTTCATTAGAAAAAGACGCAAATTATTGAGCATAGTTTTATTGATACTTACACTAAAACAGCGAGCAGTATAAAATAAAACAAAACAAGAACATAACAAAAAAGAACAATCATAATTTATAGAAATATTAATAAAATAAAAAAGATCTGCTAACCATTACCATTCGTATGCGGCACTTTAAATCATCAATATTTCTTGGTCTATTTAAAAAAAAACCTTAGATTTCAAATAATCCCACGAAAAAAAGTCCGAAGAGGTCATATCAGATGACCTGGTGGCCATTCAACGTGACCCCGTCGTCCAATCCATTTTCCTGGAAACATTAAATCGAGATATTTTCGAACTTCTCTTGCATAGTTTGTTGTGGCCAAATATTTGGACTGGGCAAATCGGGATTATTGTGGTCAGGATAAAGAGTGACTAAAGCTAGCAAAAGATCAAATTGCAGAGAAACTTACTGGACCACCAGTAAGATTTCATTGAAATAAAATTGGTCCTAACACTTTACCTTTCAATATGCCTGCCCATACATTAAGTTTCTCAGGTGATTGATTCTTGAATCCATCGTGGATTTTCTTTGGACCAATATCCACAATTTTTCCTGTTTACAGTACTGTTAAGGTAAAAAGTCGCTTCTATCTGAAAATAATTGGCGGCAAAGTTTTCATCTTGATGACAAATTGGTTGCATGATTTCGCAGAATTGCAGTCTTCGGTCGAAATCATCCCCATTTAATTCGTGTCCCAGGCAGACTTTGTAAGGGTGGTATTTTTCCTTGTGCCATACTGTTGGCACAGATTTGTGACTTACTCCCATATCAAGTGCTATTTCCCGACTGGCACTATGCGGAATTTTTTTAACAGCCAATATGATGTCAAGCTGAATATTTTCATGTACCTTCGGCTTTCCACTTTTAAGTAAATTTTTAACACGGCCATATTCCTCGTATTTTTTTAAAAATCTTGCAAACGGTGGATTGCGAAATTGGCGTTCGGTCTGGATGAATTTGATTAAAAAGTTCACGTACCTCGTTAGTAGATCTGCGACGATCTCCGTAACCAACCACCAAGAGTTTCAATACGTTCTTTTTCACTGAGCGACACTATTTGTTTATAAAAAGAAAAACATTTGAATACAAGGCAATGATAGTAAAACTTACTAATGTTAGCACTTGTGAAACTGACAATAATTTTTGTTTGTTTATTTGATTTGTCTAAGCTTATATGACCACAACTGATTGCGTCGACATGGAGATATCGAATTTCTTTTTCCACGATGGAGTTAATAATAAGCTCAGGCCAAGAAGCTTAATGGGACAGGCATTGAATGATACATTCTTAGGTCCTTCTTAGTGTGATTGACAATTGATTAATAGTTTTGTTTTACAAATAAGAGATTTCTTTTTACTGGGAGTTAACTTAAGATAATTTTTACTATTGAACGGTCGCCATTTTGAAACGGCGTGACAGAATCGCCCAAAAATCTAGGAACATACTGAGTGAGAAAAGACCTTTCAAATGATGTATCACATGTCATATATTGTCATTTAAAAAAAAAGTCGACGACGTCATATTTTTGACAGATGTCAATAAAAAAACAAATTAATTCAGTCAGAATGTGGGTAACTGAAAAACTAAATTGACGTGTTCGAGCGTTTCTTATGAAACCTAAAGACAGCGTAATTATTAGGGGTAGTCCATACTTTTTTTCCACTCTGTGTAATATGCATAATTTAATTGATACGCACACCGGTCCAGCCGATTCGAAAACCACAAGAGTTAATTTGCTTTTTTTATAATTCGCATGCTTAAAAAATATTTTTAGCAAGTTTAAAAGAATCTTTAGGTTCCACAGTTAGCGTTATGAAACCTAAGGCTTTAGCTGAAGCAAGACATTATATTATACCTGAAAGTAATATTACCAATTTAACAATTAATAGTAATAAAAATCAACCTTAGGCTTGAAATAATAATATTTTTCCAAATCATTCCTTTCCAAATTTCCAATACCGGCCAATTTCTAGTAATTCACAACCAAACTAAGTGTCACAGGCAACCCCACAATTTCCACGTGGCTCAGTTAATGTACAGCCAAGACCAATGCCATATCAAGAGTTCTTTACTGACAGCGAGCATTTGGCACATCTGGAATTCGAACCAATGTGCCTATGAATCCAATTACTCATTGTGGAATATTATCCTAACTTTGATTACCCAAACTACACCCAACAAATTAAGCCATACCACGAACAAAATTACCCTGAGGAACAAACTGACCTATTTGACGCTAATGAAACCCAAATCTTAGCCGCAAGCAATCAACATTTTCAAGAAGCCGAGATTTTAGAAGCGAACGCATAGAAATTCATTCTAATTACGACCAAAAAGAAGTTCCTTATATTAAAATTTCTAATCCAACTTTAAAACTATTAATTGATATGGAAGCTACGAAATCTTTCCTAAGTTCGGAAATAACAGAAAAATATTTTGAAAATTTCATAAAAAACGATTCCGTCTGGAGTGTCTCAGAGATCACACCTTGACGTCCCTTGCCTTTTAACATTTATTCCAACGATATTTCATCCCTCATTTCCACTTTCTAATATTCGCTGACGATTTGTAGTTTTATATGAAAATCTACGATTGATTCAAACTAAAATCTGATCTTGATCGTCTCTGGCATTGGCATAACCAGAATGAAATGGAACTGAACGTTGAAATGCGCCACTTAATGGCTTAATAGTTTTTAGTCATCGTAGGAACCCTATTAATCACGTGTACAGTATAAAAGGCACTTCTTTGGATTCCGTGTCTCACATCAGAAATTTTATCCTTGTGTTGAATTCTCAGTTATGATATATGTTAATATCATATCTTCAGCAGTACCAAAGTCTTTGCAAATTTTGGGTTTGATTAAGCATTTTACTAAGGACTTTATTAATATCGCCTTAATCAAATTATTATTTTACCCTCTGGTAGGTTCATGCTTCCAGCGTTTGGCCTAAGCATTATAATATTCATATTCAAACACAGGATTTTGAGATATATTTCATCTAAAAACCAGAACCTAGTCGAAGACGTAAATTATTCTGACAGAGAAAACTCCCTTCATATCACTAATCTCCATGTTCGCCAAATGCACAGAGACCTAAAAATGTTTTAAAACTTGTTACATTCTTGGAGTTTTAGCCCCCGTCCTAAGGGAAAACATTGGTGTTCATGTTCTTCTTAGGCCAGGTCGCTTTTTCAGGTACTCTCTCGTCGAGCAAACTATAATTCATTTGTCTCCAGAACTGCTAGACTTGCCAATCAGTACTTGGACCAGCTAGACTGTCTTTCCGACCAGAAAGCTTTTATGGAGCCACTCAAACCTTGTCTGTGTTATTGAAATAATGATTATAATTTATTTAAATTTAATAACTTATTTATAAATTTTTACTCTTTCACTGATTTTATTTACAACTTATTAACTACATATTTTATTTTGTTTGATTGTTTTCCTTTTCTTGTTTTGTTTTTATCTTAGCTGGGAATTCCTTGTTGTAATGTCTTGCTTCAGCTAAACCTTTAGGTTTAATTTAGCATAAATGCCATATTAATAGTGAGATTCTGAACGCTTTCAGGTTTCCAAGTAAGATGATAATAATTCTAATAATTTACCATTGGATTTTGGTAATATTCCTAAAAGTTTTATATCATAATTAGGTGGACGTATTATTGTAATTTGTTCAGCTATTGATAAGTTTAAGAAAATGTATTCTAAATTATGTTTAAAATTATTACAATTATTTACGGCTAAATTTAACTCTTATTCTTTGACTGTAATTTTATTTGGTTCTTGATTAGCCCGTTGATAAATAAATATGAAACGGCTATGTTGCCGGTATTGTGGTACAAAATTTCGGCAGTAATAAATCAGGTAATCAACCAAGATTTATGTACTGAATGGCGAAATTTTAAGACACGAGGAAGGAAAATTGTTGAAAAATTAGCTTAATTCATATTTCTCTGTTAACGTGTAAAATAAAGTAATTTTAAGATAACTGAACCCTACCTCAATATTGACGTATCATAAGGTAAATGAACTCAAAAGTAACTAAAGGTATCAGATACTACACGATCGTACATTGCTGATTTAACAGATAACTCGGGTTACCGGATGCTGCGTTGTGTAATATTCACTTAATATAATGTTGGTAAAATTTTCTGCTATCTTGGACGATTTACGTTTAAAATCTATAATTTCATTTTTATCGTCAACTAGTCAAAACAATTTAAAGATATGTTGCAACTAGATGATTTGTTGTATCTAGTGTGTAATTTAAATTGTGTACTGATTTTTGCATCGGAAGCATCTATAAATTGCAAGTATAGTAATGATGTCGACGCGATTTCCATAGCATTGCTAAATATCTTGTCATGTGAAAATAGCATTTCATTTGTTAACCATATAAAGATATAGTCCTTTAAGAATTAAATAAAATGTCTTATTTAAATAACCTTAATTATAAATACCGTTCGGGTTATAAAACAAATCGATTTTAAGCACACAAAACTTTTCTGGAGCCACACAAAATTGCGGCAAAATCACTTCAAAGCATTATTACCACATCCGTTGTTTGCTCAACTATCCTATAGTGCCTTAGATAATTGGCAAATATTATACTACTAGAATGAGCTACGATTCTAGTCATGTTGTTGACACGACTGCCCTGTTCTGTCCCATTTTCTTGTCAAACTCTACATAATAGGTGAGCACATGAGGTGAGGGTACAGAGTGATATTGCGGTGGACGCAGCCTAATCATCAATTATTGAATAAGAAGTTATAGGAGTTTACTATGTAAATGGCTGAATTTTGTTGAGAATGTTTCTAAAGTAAGCCTCAGGGCGATGAAAATGTGGTCCCTTAAGTTGTAAACTTGTCCTTAATAAATATACTTAAGACACTAAACAATACGTTGAGATAGAACTGATTTGTGTTAAGTCGCTTTAGATACTTCAATCTATGTAACGATCTTTCCTTATTGATAAAGCTCTTCAAATTGTTACTTTTCTGGCACAAATATGGATTATTGGCCAAAACATGGAATATTTTCGAAGAAGATTTTTTATATTTAGGCTAATAAATATCTCTTAACTGGATGTGAAGTAACATTATTTTCTCTCTTATTTGCAAAGTTAATTAATTTATTAAATTTAAAGTAATCTTAGAGATTTATTTTCATATTTCGTCTAAACTATTTTAATAAACATAAATTGTCCAATATAATTTTATACTAGCGCCCACTTTCCATTATGAAAATGGTAGTCCATCTATATTTGTGACGTCCATATGTTTAGGCAACCCTGTTCACATTACCACTAAATCCCCTAATCAATATTCTGGCGACATAGTCGGCATTAACAATCGCCTAATAAGTTCACGACCATCGTTTTTCTTAGCAACAATTACCACATTTCGAGATGCATCGAGATAACAATTGTTTTCCCTGGTTTGAATACCTCGCACACCCGTCAATGCTTATTAATGATTCTCTTTAGACAACAATAATCGATTATGGTGTCGCACTTGTGCCAATCGGCAATAATAATTACCGATGATGATGAATAAATTGCTTTACGTGACTCACAAGAATTTAAGAAAGCGTCCTCTTGCCCTTAAGTGATCTTAACGACATCCATGTCTGTTTTTGAAGCCATAGCTTTATTTATCATGCATGCAAAAAACAATATTACTAAGAAGATATGCAACGAAATCGTCTTGTGTCAGTAAAAATTCTCCATCAGACCTATCAATATTGAGATTAGGCTTGGTTTTGTCTTAGCCTTGTCACCGAACTGTTGTGAATGAAATAAATTTTATCAGACTTTTAAATTTTAATACTGCAATATTTCCCTATATAAATATGGAAATTATGTGTACGTAATAGGAGTCGCAAACTCATCAAACAGTTTCCATCCTATTTCATTTCTATTATTTTGCAACACGGGTTTCATAAAGGAATCTCATTGGATGAATTTTTCGTCTGAGAAAGTAAAAATGATAATAGTTATAGTCAACAGCACGGGTAATAAGTTTCGAAAAGAATGCGATAAAAAAATTTGATTTCACTCAGCCCCTATCAAAACAGTTAAAAACAAAACTACTGCTATTGACGGCCTTCGCCGCCACCTGTTTTTGTAGGGATTTTCCCCTCTGCCGCTCAGCCGTCGAACTGCAACAGCGGCAAGTCCGACTGTAACGGTAATGGCAAATCGCGAGCTACTACTCTTAGGCTCAGTTGCACAAACAGCGGTTAATCATAGGATGCTGGCAACCTACATTAGCACAGCCCTGCAGCAGACCCCTTCGCACTACACATTGATTACGGGAGATTTTAATGCTAAACTGGGACACAAACAGGAGGATTGCGATATGTCATTGGGAAGCCATGGGTTTCAAACAAGGAACGACACAATACCTAACGACAGCTACTGCTCAGCTTCATGCAACAAAACAACCTATATGCTATGAACAGTTTATTTATTAACAAATATCGAAAGGTATGTCGAGCTACCATATTAAAAATAAGAAATTGTTTTATAAAAAAAGAATAGATGAGGCTAAATACAAACAAAGAGAATCGTGGAACATTGTAAATAGTTTAAGGGAAAAAACGGCACTAACCCTATAAATACTAAATTAAATTCAAATGATTTAAATAAATTTTCTACTGTACTATTGGTCAATTATTATCCGGTGCTACATCCAATGTTAATCCAACCACATACTTACGAAGTATATCATTGCCAGAATCTTTCTTTTTTGAACCTACTGATGTAGATGAATTAAGATGTATACTTAAACAAATAAAAAATAAGAACTCTGCAGGCTATGACCAAATATCAATAAAACTATTTTCAAAACTAGGTACCTTTTAATGCCCTTCAAGTGCTAGCTGAAGCAATTAACAGATCATTTGAACGGGGCGATTTTCGTATTTGCCTAAAAAAGGCCTTAGTTCTTCTTTTTTTAAAGGGCGGAGATCCCAATGTGTCATCTTGTTTTCGCCCCATTTCCCTTCTGCCTACGTTATCGAAAATAGTGGAAAAAATTGTTAAGAGTCGGGCTCAAAAATTTTTAATCAAACATAAAGTTTTATGTGAGGAACAGTTTGATTTTCAATCATCGAAGAGCACAAATGACGCCATTTTTGCATTTTTGAAGAACCTTTATTTACAGCTCAATAATGGCGACGTTGCAGCGGCGGCGGCGTTCTGTGACCTGTCTAAAGCCTTTGATTGTGTTGATCACGGGACGCTGCTGTGCAAACTTGAGACATACAGCTTTAGGGGTAGGAGTTTAGACTGGTTCCATTCTTATCTATCTTGTCGCAGTCAAAGAGTAACCTTGAATGGTGTGTGCTCCGATGAGTGTCAATTGCAAACCGATGTTCCTCAGGGATCTGTACTGGGTCTCTTACTGTTTTTGCTATATGTTAATGATTTGTCACTTATCCCGATAGGCGGCAAATTTACTATATTTGCAGATGACATCACTATCATTTGGCATCATAGGGATAAATCTGTGCTTCAGAATTGTATCTCTAATGACCTGAAAATGCTCAAGGAATGGTGCGATGCGAATTCTCTCTCGCTTAATATTTCAAAAACAAATAGTTATGCTATCAGAATAATTTCAAATAACTTGGATATCGCAACCACACGAGACGCATATTTCTCATTAATTGAATTGCATTTAAGGTATGGGATTTGTTTTTGGGGCAGCTGTTCTCAAAACCTATTTAGTAGTGTTTTCATTCTTCAAAAAAGGGCGTTAAGATATATGTGTAAGACTAAAGCCAGAACTTCATGTAAACCTTTGTTTTTGGCACAAAAAATACTACCATTAATTTGTAGTTACATCTTGGAAACAGCTTGTCTAGTAAGAAAGAAATATCTAACAGACATAAACAACGAATCAATGCATTTTACTAGACAAAACATTCAGATATCACTCCCTATACCTTCTTCTACTTTAGTGAAAAGTTCTATTATTTACGACAGTAAAAGGATATTCAACCATTTACCGCATGCATGCCTTGAGAGCAACAAATAATTCAAACAAATTTAGAAGGGAATTAAAAATAATATTGGTGGGAAAAGCTTATTACACTTTAAATGAGTTCCTGGAGGCCACATTTTAAAAATTGTTTTTGCATTTTCTGATTGGTTTTGCATTAGTCGGTATTATTTCACTTTGTCTCTCTTGTTTTGTTATGCATTTGACTTATTTTTATTAATGTTATTTTAAGTTTTACACTTGTATTATTTATTTTATTTATTAGTTTATAAGTATGGTTTTGTCAATAACTACTGTACTATGATAATAAAGTTATTTTTGACTTTGACTTTGACTTAAAAAAGCTTCTCAGAGAAAATGGACATGGGCTAGCCCTGATGGAGTAACAAAGAACGAAATCGACTTTATAGTTTCAAACACGAAAAACATAATACAGGACGTCACAGTTCTAAATAATTTCTCTATAGGCAGCGAGATAGGCAACGACCACAGAGCTATCTTTTTTTTTATGGCAGTGGCACACACACTAAAGGGAGATCCTATGGCGCTCGACGAGCGGTGTGTGTGCGAAGATGTTGATTGGCACGGTTCTTGAATATTTGTAGGTTGTAATTAGTGGGAAACAGATGTCCTGGAAGTGAATTCCACAGTGATGCAGTGCGCCAGACAAAGGAGTTCTGGTAAAGCGATGTTCTAGGTGTTTCTAGTTGTACGACGAACTGGTGCGCTCCTGCCGACTGTCGGGACTGTCTGACACGAGTTGCCGGGGGCGGGATTATGCGGGCCAAATCCTGGGAACATCTGCCGTGAAAGTATCTGTAAAAACGAGACATCTTGGCCACATGTCTGCGATGTTCCAGACTATCCAGATTCCGGGTCAACTCCGGATCGCCGACGAGACGCACAGCCCTCTTCTGAATGGAATCCAGCAGCTTTAGGGTATGCTTTGGTGCGGCACCCCAGATATGTGAGCAATATTCTAAGCACGGTCTTATTTGCGCTTTGTACAGCAAGAGCAACTGCTGCGGTGTATAGAGTTTTTTGTTGCGAAATAGCGCACCAAGCTTCTGGGAGGCTGATTTTGCGATGTTAGCAACATGGTCATGCCATGACATATTGCTGTTGACCGAGACACCCAGCAGCCCGATTGACGAGGATGAAGGAATGGTCGATCCTGCCATAATGATGTCAGGGCCCGCTGTATTGGCCCTCTTAGTAAACGTTGCTGCTTGGGTCTTTGCTGCATTGAACTGGACCAAATTTCGGTCGCCCCAAGTTTGAACTTTCTCCAGGTCTTGATTAATTACTGTAATCTGCTCCTGTCTGCGGTGATGAGTCTCAGTCACTGGTAAGGGTTTTTCTGATCTAAAGTGGGAGACAAGGGTACTGTCATTTGCAAAACTGTAAACAGGATTATTCGTTTCGATCAGCAGGTCATTAATATAGATGAGGAACAGAGTTGGTGAAAGTATTGCACCTTGAGGCACGCCCGCGTTGATGGTGAATGTGTCCGAGATGTGTCCATCGACTGCAACGTGTAGGGATCGGTTCTTAAGGAAACTGGCCAGCCAGCTGCAGAGAGAGGCGGGCAGTCCCAAGGACGGCAGTTTGTTGAGCAGTCCGTCATGCCAAACTCTGTCGAATGGCTTTGAAATATCCAACGCAATCGCTCGAGACTCTCCGTAGTTTTCAATTGCCCTACTCCATATATGAGTGACATATGCCAATATATCTCCTGTCGATCTCTCTTTGCGAAAGCCGTATTGATTATCGCTGATTATTCTGTTGCTCTCGAGGTACTTGAGTAGTTGCTGGTTGACTACACGTTCCATGACTTTGGAGATTATTGGAAGCAAGGCAATTGGGCGATAGTTTGAGGGCGTGGTTTTCTTGCCTTTTTTTGGAACAGGTTGCACTCGAGCGACTTTCCATGAGGATGGGTAAATCCCTTTTCTGTAAGAAAGAGAAAAAAGCCTGGAAAAAACGGGTGTTAGTTCGTTGGCGCAGTTCTTTAGAACGATGGCAGGTATTCCGTCCGGTCCTGATGCCTTTTGCGTATCTAGTTCTTTAAGGATTTTGCGAATATCACGGTGAGAAAACTTGACTTCTGCCATGGTAGTGTTGATGTTCGGTATAGTGGGGAGAGTTTTGCCTTGGGGCACGTCTAAGGTAGAGTGCGATGAAAACATTTTGGCGAGCATGTTTACTTTTTCCTTGGCTGTAGTCGCCGTGATGCCACGTTCGTCCGTCAAAGGTGGGAGAGACGTTTTTGTAAAGTTGTTACTTACTGCCTTTGCTACCGACCAGAAATTCCTGGAATCACTGGGGCATTGCAAAAGTTTATTCCTGATCCTTTGATTGTGTTTGTCCTTAGTTTCGTCGATCACACGCTTGCACTCGTTTCTCGCTTCGATAAAATAATTGCGATTTTCAGCGGTCTGATTTTGCTGCCAGTACTTATAGGCTTGTTGTTTCCTTCCTACAGCTCTTTCGCATCTTTTGCCGAACCACGGCTTTCCTTTTGATGGTAACTTGATGGAATTTGGGACGTATGCTTCCATTCCTGAGGAGATTACTTGCATTATCTCTTCGCAGCAGTCTGACGGGTCGTCAGTGGCAAAGCAGACGTCGAACCAAGGAAAATCTAGGTAGAACTGCCTTAGATCGTCCCAGTTTGCAGAATTAAATGCCAGATTTTGCGAGGCAATGGTGGATCCTTCTGTATGGGTGGCAATTCACAAACCGTTGTAATAAGTTTGTGGTCGGAGGTACCTAATGGCGGACCAACTGTAACCTTGTACTGGTCAGGATTGGTGGTCAGAAAAAGATCCAGGAGGGCGGCGAATTCGCCCCTCTCTGAGATTCGAGTTGGTTCGTCTACAAGTTTAGTAAGCCCGCAGCTGATGGCAAATGCTTCAGCTTCTCTACCTTCGTTGTCGGTCTTGTTGTGATGTTTGAGCCAGTTGGTGTTGTGGGCATTGAAGTCTCCCAGAACGATTATTTCTGAACTGGGGTGACCGACCTGTATTGAGTCAAAAGTGGTAGCTAGTGTTGAGAAAAAGCTTTGGTAGGCTCTATCGCTCGGAGGGCGATAGAGACAATATATAAACTTGGTCAATCCCTTGGCGGTGAACTTGAGCCACATGACGTCAAGGTTGTTCGGTTCGAGTGTTTCCTCGCGGTGACATGAAAGGTCGCTTTGGACAAAAAGGCATATTCCGAACTTATATCTAAATCGGGTATGTAAGTCGTAACCAGGATAGAGGTAGTTCACTGTTGTTGTTGTAGAACATACTTGTGTTTCTGTAAGGGCTAATATGTGTGGTCTATTTGCTTGTAGATGTTGGTGTACCGAATTTATGTTTGTATTTAGGCCTCTTATGTTGCAGAAATCTATTCTAAATTGGTTTGGTATCTTTGCTGTCTGTGAAATGCGGAATGAAGGGCTCCCAGGGCCACCCAGCGCCCGGAGATCCGAATGGTCGGGGAATTTACTTCCGGAATATTTTGATCCTGGAAGCACCATCATGTCCATATATTCCTACTGCGGAACCCGGGACCACCAGCGCGGAAGCGCAACGTGATTTGGGAAAACCACTTAGCGCTTCCCAATTCTAGTGGGGTGGTCTTTCACCGGACGATGCGAGTAGGCTTATGCATCTACCACCTAGGGCCGCTTCCACTCGAGGCATCGGCCTCAGACTCATTCCTATGGCGGTCCCTAGTTTGACAGGGGTAAAAATGGGGTTTGTTAGATCACTCCCCAGTGATCAGCTCCAGACTTTGTACTTTGGTGTTCTCCAGCCTGGAAGAGGACGATGGGATTTGATGGGCCACATCCCGTGGCAACTCGGAATGGTGGGGGCGTCACTCCCCGTAATCAAACTGCTCTCACCAGTTTGACGTTCCTGCCAGCCAATACAATACAGCCCCTCTTGTCACAAACTGTCATTGATCGGCTCCAGACTTTGTACTTTGGTGTTCTCCAGCCTCCAGAGCAAAAATCGCATAAATGTAAGAAAGGAGAGGTCGAAGCTAATAAGAAGAACAACATGTAAAAAGTCACTCACAGCACAAAATGCAGACAAATACGCACAACTGCTGAATTCATGCCTTACAGCAACAATGAGGAATGATGAAAATATAGACATTGAGGAGAAAAATAAACAAGTAACGGCAGCAATGAAAGAAGCGGAAAGAAAATACCAAATGGCTGGAACTGAGAAAAGGGAGAAGCTGAGTAATGACACTAAAAATCTGATGAAGGGAATAAGAAATTTGGAAGAAAAACAGTCAAGAAACGCAACGCAGCTAAGATAAATTAACAAAGAAATATCCAAAGCAATTCGAAAGGATGTAAGACTACACGACACTAAAGAAATAACGAAGGTAAGAGAGGAAAACAAGGGAATGAAATTACTGAGGAAAAAGATGTACGATGGCAAAAAACAAATATGCAAGATGCAAGATTGTCGACAACAGTACTGAATAAACCACGAAGAATAAACAAGAAATTTTGAAAATTAAAAAAAAATTAAGTGGACCTATACAAGAAAACAACAGTAACCGAGGGCAACACCAATATTCTCAAAGTACAAAACCAGGGATCAGATGATATTCCAGATATCACTCCAGACGAAATTAATAACAACTTGAACGGCATGAAGAACATTAAATAGCCAGACGAGAACGAAATTGGCATTGAAAATATCAAAATGGCAGGAACAGCACTACTAAACATACTGTGCAAACTATATAATGCTTGCCTGATGAATACTACAACACCAGAACAGTGGGACAAGGCTATTATGATATTGCTCCACAAAAAGACAGACATAGCCCAAATACAAAACTATAGGACAATCAGTTTACTTTCGCAGATTTATAAGCTGTTTATGAGGATCATCACCAAAAGACGGACAACGAAGTTTGATCTCTATCAACCAAATGAATAGGCAGGATTCCGTAAGGGATATGGCACCAATCAGCTTCACACAATAAAAATCTTTATTGAAAAGTGCCTAGAGTACAATAAGCCTTTGGTCATCGTCTTCGTAGACTACGAAAAAGCTTTCGACACAGTAGACCACCATATCATGCTCAAAGCCCTCGCTGATTGCAGAATCGAATATCGTTACACCAACCTTATTAAGCGTATCTATAAGAAAGCGAATGCTGTCATTAGACTCCATGAAGACACTTCCGACTTTAAAATAGAGCGAGGTGTGCGACAAGGTGATGTCATATCTCCCAAACTATTCACCAACCTGCAGGAGTTCATGTTCAAGCGTACTAAAATCGATAATAATGGCGAAAAGCTTAGTCGTCTTCGCTTCGCAGATGATCTGGTATTAATTACAGACAAATTCGAAGAAGCAATAGAGACGCTAATGGAACTGGAACTAGCATCCAAAGAAGTTGGGCTAAATATTAACATTAACAAGACAAAGTTCATGACAATCTGGTCACCAGTGAAAACCTAACAGTAAATGACATGAATATTGAGCAAGTATGATCGTATAATTACCTGGGTCACGAAATTCGATTGGGGAGAGACAATCCGACTTGTGAAATCGGCAGAAGAATAGGTTTCACCTGGGCAGCCTTTGGAAGACTTAAGATCAAATATCCCCATGTGCCAATAGAGAAGGGTCTATAATCAGTGCGTTTTGCCTGTGTTAACATATGGAGCCGAAACATTGACATTAACAAGGAAAACGGCAAATAAAATAAGAGTGGCACAGAGAAGCATGGAAAGAGCAATGTTGGGTCTTTCTTGGAGAGATAGGGTTTCGACTGTTGAGGTGGGAAGAAGAAGTGGGGTCACAGATGCCATCGCAAGAATATCAAATCTCAAATGGAATTGGGCGGGAAAAGGAAAATAACCGAATAGAGACTCAGAGATCATGCACTTCGCAGCATTGGCAGACCGTCCACCAGATGGTCAGACGATCTGAAGCGCATCCACACAAACTGGATGAATGCAGCACGAGACAGAGAAAGATGGAAATATTTACGGGAGGCTTATGTCTCGCAGTGGATGACCATATAGCTGATTGATGAATCTACGTTATATCTGCTTCCTAATGTATGTTTTAGCAATAACCACCAGACAAGATTCAATTTAGTTCACCCAAATCTTAGGTACTCTTGGTCAAATATTTAACATAAAAAATGGGTATAGATTGGTTAGTATTAATGGTTTAGTCCGTGTTTTCTAGAGCTGGATATTTGTAATATTTCATTGCTTGATTTGTTTTGTTGGCTTATTTCCGTGCTGTTGTAGGGTTTGAAAATTATAATTAATTATGATATAAATGCCTTTAGCAGCGATGAAGGAGATGATATAATTAAAAGGGCTCGAACATTTAGAACAGTGAAAAGTCTACTTGAACGCATTAAAGATTCAATAAAATATCCTACCCATAGGTAAATAATAGTTTTAATTTGTATGTAACTATATTTTCAATTTGTATAGCGAGAAATAAACATTACAAGAGGTCCCAATTTTTGCTCGAACATCGTGCGTCTAGAAGAAATTTCGTCGAAAGTTATGGAGAATGAACTACTACTGATTGCCTTGTTTATCAAGATTTTGCTTAAAAAGAGCATGGAGAAGGTCTGGTGAAAGGTTTAGTCAGACTGTAATAACAGAATGCGACAGTAATAACGCGTTGGTGTGAGTAGGGATTTTAATTAATGGAAAGACACCTCTGCATGTTTTCCGGTGAGGTAGTCGATGACGACCTAAATCCACATTGACATTTTACAGCAGTATGTCTTACCTCAAATTAGGTGCATCACTTTTTTAGAACTGAGTGCATTTTAGCGATTAGAGGCCACCACTAGTCCTATTAGCATCAATCCTTCCAACTTCTCTTTTGTTATAAATAAATAAATAAATAAATAAATATCGTCTTCATTTCTCAGTGTGTACATACATATAAATAATAAATAAGCAATTCACCATCCAGATGTACAGGGTTATCCAACGAGGACTAGACTAGGCGATTTTTTGACTTTCCCTGTACTTTTATAAAAAAAAACTGAAATAGCCATCTTAGGTAATTTTCTCCCGCGAATTCGGATATGTTCAGCAAAAAACAATTAAACATCAAACAAAAGTGCTAGGGGTCACTTTGATATTTTTTTAAATGGAACACCCTGTATATTACTACATTTTTGGACTCTCTAGGAAAATCTAAACACATTTTGTGTATGATATCCTATACCTATCTTTAGCTGTTTACCAAATATTGACAGTTGAAAGTCAGGTATTTTGACAATTTGACAGGCTCTAAAATCTAAACCGCTCAAGATCAAAGAAAACGGTTTGCACATTCCTATCCTAAGCTTTAGTCCATAAACTATCGAATGACAGTATCTTCGAATTTAACCTGCGGATAAAATTATCCGGAACTAAAAGTTCCACCGGTTAAATTTAAAATTACTATCATCCGATAGCTTATGAAAACCCACCAATGTGCAAACCGTTTTCTTTGATCTCGTGCGGTTTAGATTTTAGAGCCTGTCAAAATGTCAAAATGCCCGACTTTTAACTGTCAATATTTGGTAAACAGCTAAAGATAGGTATGAGATATTATACACAAAATGTGTTTAGATTTTTCTAGAGAGTCCAAAAATTTAGTAATATACAGGGTGTTCCATTTAAAAAATATCAAAGTGACCCCTAGCACTTTTATTTGATGTTCAATTGATTTTTGCTGAACATATCCGAATTCACGGGAGAAAATTACATAAGATGGCTATTTCAGTTTTTTTTTATAAAAGTACAGGGAAAGTCAAAAAATCGCCTTGTCTAGTCTTCGTTGGATAACCCTGTACATGCACACCACAGGACAGGAATGGCATGTGGTGTGCATGTACATCTGGTGCATGTACATCTGGATTGAGATTTCTGAATTGATCTTCAGCCATTTGAGAAGCATTGGGGAATAAATTCCTCTTGTTCTTTCTCAGTCACTTTTTTTTTTCAATAATATCTTTATATTTATCAACAAGAGATACCAAAAAATGCTACTCATCATTGGAAAAAATTACCAACCTTTTTTCACTTTTTGGCGTCGAATTCATGAATGTTCAAAACAGTATTTAAAGTAAATCAATTTAAAAAGGGAAATTTTAAATGCTGTTTAGTTTGAATTTTTGAATACGATAGATGTTAACCAAAAATAAAACTGAAAATCCGCGAAATCCAAACAAACAACAAAATTCTTCTTTTGTTTTTGAAATATATCTTGCCCCAGACCCAGATCTGTCACCTAAAGAAATAAAACTTAACCAGTGGTCCAATTAACCAATGGGCAATTTCGTATCATCAAACACGTAAGTTTCGATACCTTGAGTTAACCAGTGGCGTGTATCACTCCACCACAAATGGTCACTACTGATTGTGAAACTGGGCCTAACGCTGTTTCTGAAACTGCGGCGTTGAAAGGTACCAGCACCAGAAATGTGCAACTACTCTTTATGATGGTACCAAAGCTTTAGGATATTATAGGATATGACTGCATCAGTCATATCCTATAATGTGCTAAGGGCACTGCATTAAAACCTTATTTAATAATATGATATCTAATAGACTAAATTTGTATTATGGAGCTCTATTCCGGAGTATCTTGTATTTATAGTTAATGTTGACATAAATGATATTTGAATCCTGCAAAATGCTAATGTTGCCACTTTCCTCACGATTTGCCCTCGAGTTGATAATAGCAAGGAGAAATTTTGTAGCTTAGTAATATCAGAAAACTCTGTCAATATAGCACGGCAGTTTCCAATATCAATGCTTTTTTTATATACATTTCCCATTTGCAGAAAAGAGCCGATTTCCTCAGATCTCAAAATCTATAAATAACAGATTATTTATTCTGTTCCTAACGGCTCTCTACTAGACCCTGGATGTTATCCATCCCTGCACTAGAGTCGGGAGCTGGATACGCCACTGCATCAACCAAACGATTAAGAGTTCAGTTCTAAAACAATTTCGGTGTTAATTCCGAACCCATCCCGTCTCGCATAGCAAACTAAAAATTAGCCACGCTTGGTTTCTTTGTAGTGGTCACTCGTAAAAGGACGAAACATGAAAACTTGATTTACTTCTCCATTAAACACGGCTTCTCTTTGTGTCGTTAACCATGCATTATCTGGTGGCGCGATGGTATCCCTAGTCTTCAGCGGATGTGAGGTGGGTGTTCATCTTCGGATGGTCGGACAGAAGACGGAAGTGCGCAAGTGGATGGTCGTGTAAGATGTGTGTATCCGTATGAAGACTGCTAAGAAGACGGCAAAATAATCGTTCAAGCATAACCGAGTTTATAGAACTGCCATCATAAATAAGCACTTAATGTCCAATTTTACCTGCGTATTTTGTTTAAATAATGCGTATTTTAAAATGAAGACTGTTGCTCAAATTTCGAAAATCATATAAGCTAAAATGTATAAGATACAAAAACCACCTCCAAATATTGATCGAGGGGTGTGCAACAAGATTTTTTTTTCGATTTTGTATCAAAATCGGCTCAGGTCAAATAACTATTTTTGATTACCACTATCGTAAAAGTTCTCAGATCTCATCATCAGTGGCGCACCATTGATTCCTTATGAAATATATAATTACTATATACGCTCATGGCGGACGGAATCGAACACTTTTGAGTAGCGAAAAATTAATTAGTTTTTAAGAGTGTTTCAATAAAATGAGCTTTTTAAAATTTGAGCAAAAATTGTTATTAAAAAAAAAATCACGGACCTCACACCTTACGCAAGCATATTATCATATGTATTCAAAATGCCTGACACAATTTTTAAAATTAACAAACTTATGATTTACATCTGTCACAATATAACAAATTAATTACTATTAATTTATGTTTACCGATTTTGCGGGGTTGAGATCATGTCACCCGAAGTGACACCCAATGATTATGTTACATAAAAAATAAACAGCCATTTGTTGCGGCTTGTTTTAAATAAATAACTGCTTATTGTTTATTGGCTATTTTTGATTGTTTTTTAGTTTGTTGCGTCTTATCGAGTAATCAAATGGGTAATAAAAATATTGCATTTTAATCTTTACGGTCTAAATTTCGTTTATAGATAAATATTATATTTAAACCTAGTAAACAAGAATTTTAAAATATTGATAAATATCGAAACTGTAAAATTTGACATTTTTGACAGACTGTGTTAGTAATTATTTTTCTGTTATTTTCCCTAATTTAATTCTAAGATTTCATTAAATCGCTTCATAAATAGCAAAACTGTTAAAATTTGACATTTTTGACAGATACTATCACAAAAAAAATATTTTTTTTATTTTCTCTAATCTAATTCTAAACTTTCATTCAAATCGGTTTATAAATAACGAAACTGTCAAATTTGACATTTGTGACATACATACATACTTTGTCAAAAAATATTTGTCTTTCATTTCCCCTAATCTAATCTGAAAGTTTATTCAAATCGGTTAAGAAATAACGAAATTGTCAAATTTGACATTTTTGACAGATAGGTAGGTACTACGTCAAAAAATATTTTCCTTTTATTTTCCCTAATCTAATTCGGTTCATAAATAGCGAAATTGTGAAATTTGACATTTTTAACAGATACTATGTTAAAAAATTTAAACCTTGTAAACAAGAATTTTAAAACATTGATAAATAGCAAAACGGTAAAATTTGACATTTTTGACAGACTATGTCAATAATTATTTTTCTTTTATTTTCCCTAATCTAATTATAAACTTTCATTCAAATCGGTTCATAAATAACGAGACTGTCAAGTTTGACATTTGTGGCATACATACATACTTTGTCAAAAAAATATTTGTCTTTCATTTCCCCTAATCTAATCTGACAGCTTATTCAAATCGGTTAATAAATAACGAGATTCTCAAATTTGACATTTTTGACAGATAGGTACTACGTCAAAAAATAATTTCCTTTTATTTTCCCTAATCGAATTCGTTTCAAAATAGCGAAACTGTCAAATTTGACATTTCTAACAGATACTATGATAAAAATTTTTTTTAATTTTTCCTAGTTCCAATTAAATAATTTCATAAAATTATTTTTTTTTCAATTCAAATCGGTTCATAAATAACGAAACAGTCAAATTTATCATTTTTGACAGATACTACATTATGTCAAAACTTATTTTTCTTTTATTTTCCCTAATCTGATTATAAAAAAATATTTTCCTTTTATTTTCCCTATAATCTAATTCGGTTCATAAATAGCGAAACTGTCAAATTTGACATTTTAAACAGATACTATGTTAAAAAATTGTTTTTTTAATTTTTGCTAGTACAATTAAATAATTTCATAAATAGCAAATTTGTCAAATTGGACATTTTTGACAGATACTCTGTTAAAAATATTTTTCTAAAATCACCATATTTTGAGAATCACCTGTAACTTTTTGAAAGTTTATCAAATCGGTTAATAAATAACGAAACTGTCAAGTTTGACATTTCCTTTTATCTTCCCTAATCTAATTCGGTTCATAAATAGCGAAACTGTCAAATTTGACATTTTTAACATTTATTTTTCCTAGTCCACTTATAAAATTTCACTCAAATCGGTTCCTAAATAGCGAAACTGTCAAATTTCACATTTTTTACAGATACTATGTCATAAAATCGACATATTTTGAGAATCACCCTGTATCTTCTAATCGAGCTTCTAATAAGTAGGTAATAAAAATATTGCATTTTAATCTTTACGGTCTAAATTTAGATTTAAATCACGTTATAAAATACCGCTAACTTACCTTATTCAACAATTTTATTCGAACATTTAGAATCACCGACAACACACCGTCCGGCAGCGTCGTCAAAGTATCCGTTACGTCTTATCACAAGCAAGATATTTTATTTATCACAAGCAAGATATTTTATTTACTGAGCGTTAACCTCGCCGATTCAGTGTCGGAATTTCATAATGTCGAGGTCACGAAATCCAATATTATCCGTATGCGCTGGTCGAGGTCACGACATCCTTATTAAGTTTCCATAAAAGTGATCGCAATAGCATTTTCAATACTAATAAAACTCTTCAAAATCAGACAACGAAT
Organism: Pissodes strobi; assembly: GCA_016904865.1. Taxonomy (NCBI): domain Eukaryota; kingdom Metazoa; phylum Arthropoda; class Insecta; order Coleoptera; family Curculionidae; genus Pissodes; species Pissodes strobi. The sequence goes on along the minus strand of MU188070.1, from coordinate 18,974 downwards.
ATTTGGAAAAGCTGGATACTGGTACAAAGGAGGATATGATATGCTAAATTAAACGGGGAAATAAAGATGAATGGTGATTCAACGCGTTTTTTTAAGTTAAAAAGAAACTGCTAAAATGCTGTGAGATCTGAATTGTACCATTTTAACCAGAGTTGAATTATAAAACCTGATATTTAACTAGATTTCGTAAAAATATTTTTTTTTTGTAATTTATATTTTTTACAAATAATGAAAATTATTATTAAGTGTTCACCATTCCAGTTTACTTTATAGTCAATCGTCAAGCCTTTTCTCCCTTTTTGCTATCGAATCGAATGCAAAGCAACGAGAAGGTTGAATACACACTTAAAAATACAAGATGCAAATGACAAGGTCTCTGCTTCATATTGATCAGTTACTGACAGTTACAAATAATTCACCAACAAAAAGCAGAGAATTGTATCTTGTATTTCGTATTTTTAATTGTGTTTTCAGCCGAACCAAGAACTGACGTAATGATTACCCAGAGTGAATTAGATGAAGTGCATGCCGCAACCGTAATTTATATGTAATAGAAAAGGACAAAGCTACAATCGGTCGGTTATTTTATATTTTTAAAATATTATTTATGTGGTTACTTTCGGGGAATGACCGGGATTTCTCGTCGCCCCTCGGTGAAGTACCAGGTTGAGCTTCTGCGATATGTAAGGAGTTAGTGGCATAGTGAGTCAGTAGTAGGGTGTGATAAATTAAGTATACCTACATATTAGTAGGAATGACAATTCGTAATTATATCTTTTTCATCTTGGTGCTCATGTAGAACTCATGGGAGGAAAAATCCACGGTGAGCTCCTTATTTAGGATGCTGACAACAACAGAGATGAAAACTCCTCAAGTGGAGTGAACTTTTTGTACAATTCAAATATCAAGAAATGGTACTGGAATGGCAAAACATGTCAGAAAATGCTTAAAGTTCTCAGGTGAAGTTGAAAAAAGTACGGAGCGATCGAGAAAATAAAACAACAAAGAGAAGTTACTGGAATTTTGGAAAAAATGTTTCATTAAAGAGAAGAAAAAGTTAAGGGTATGTACTCTGCTCCAGTACTAATACTGCATAGGGTGGGTGGGTAGGTCTAGAGTCTAGATAGGTACGTTTTAAACATTTTCCACTCTGCTCTAAACTGCGTTTCTTTTAATGGTACCATGCGATTGAAAATACCGAATTTGTTTTTTTTTTATTTTCAATTTGAAAAATGTAATTTAAGTGTCCGTGCTAGCTAATGCATAGCTATTTTCAAGTAATCAATCCCAGAATCGTAAACCTCGTGATTTATGCTATAAAAAAGTTCCATAACAATTTTCCGTACGAGATCGGGAAATACGAGAAAATCCAAATTGAATTAAAACATGCAGAAAATTGCAACATTTTCAATAGTCTAAATAGATAGGTAGCTTTGCTTTTGGTGCATTATAGGAAATTTGCAGACATACGCCTTCCAATATTTTGACATAACGTTTGGGTTAAACAATGTAGATTTATACATTTAATTGCCTGAAATCTCATTGAAAACAATTTAAAGCTGGAAGAATAGATTTGGATCGGAAAGTGTGAAATTTTTTTGGTGATTAGAGGCAGTTCCCAGTGGATTTTATTGCAGATTTAGAGGTAAAGTTTCACTTTCGGTATATCGATGCGAATAGTTTTCGTAATAAATAAGTAGTCTTATTTATTTAATTATTTATTTTTATGGCAGTGGCACACGGACTAAAGGGAGATCCTATGGCACTCGACGAGCGGTGTGTGTACGAAGATGTTGATTGACGCGGTTCTTGAATAGATGTAGATTGAAATTTGGGGGAAACAGATGTCCTGGGAGTGAGTTCCACAGTGATGCAGTGCGCCAGACAAAGGAGTCCAAATCCTGGGAACATCTACTGTGAAAATATCTGTAAAACATCTCAGCCACATGTCTGCAGCGTTCCAGACTATCCAGATCCCGGGTCAATTCCGGGTCGCCGACGAGACGCACAGCTCTTTTCTGAATGGAACCTAGCAGCTCTAAGGTGTGCTTAGGAGCGGAATCCCAGATGTGTGAGCAATATTCTAGGCACGGTCTTAGTTGCGCTTTGTACAGCAAGAGCAGCTGCTGCAGTGTATACAGTTTTTGTTGCGCACCCAGCTTCTGCGAGGCTGATTTTGCGATGTTAGCAACGTGGTCATGCTGTTGGCCGAGACACCCAGTAGTCCTATTGACGAGGATGAAGGAATAGTCGATTCTGCCATAATGATACCAGGACCCGCCGTATTGGCTTTCTTGGTAAACGTGGCTGCTTGGGCTTTTGATGCATTGAACTGAACCAAATTTCTGTCCACATTCTCCAGATCTTGATTTGTTGTAATCTGCTCCTGTCTGCGGTGATAAGTCTCAGTCGCTGGTAAAGATTTTTCTGATCTAAATTGGGAGACAAGGGTACTGTCATCTGCAAAGCTCTAAACAAGATTATTGGTTTCGGTCAGCAGATCGTTAAGAGGAACAGAGTTGATGAAAATATTGCGCCTTGAGGCACGCCTGCATTAATGGTGAATATGTCTGAGATATATCCATCAACGGCAACGTGCAGAGATCGGTTTTTAAGGAAACTGGCAAGCCAGCAGCAGAGAGGTCCTGGCTGTCCGAAGGATGCTAGTTTGTTGAGCAATCCGTCATGCCAAACTCTGTTGCATGCCTTCGATATATCCAACGCATTCGCTCGAGATTCTCCGTAGTTCTTAATTTGCCCTACTCCATACATGAGTCGCATAGACCAATATATCTCCTGTCGATCTTTTTTTCGAAAGCCGTGTTGTTATCGTCAATTATTCTGTTGTTCTCGAGATACTTGAGTAGTTGCTGATTGACTACACGTTCCATGACTGGAAATTATTGGAAGCAAGGCGATTGGGCGATAGTTTGACGGCATGGTTCTCTTGCCCTTTTTGAGATCAGGTTGCACTCAAGCAACTTTTCAAGAAGATGGGTAAATTCCTTTTCCGTAAGAGCACAAGGTCTAGAAAAATGGGGTTAGTTCGTTGGCGCAGTTCTTTCACACGACTCTGTCCGATTCTGATGCTTTTTGCGTATCTAGCTCTTTGAGGATTTTACGAATATCATGGTGATGAAACTTAACTTCAGACATTGTAGTGTTGACGTTGGTTATGGTGGGGAGATCCTTACCTTGGGATACGTTTAAGGTAGACTGCGATGAAAGCATTTCGGCGAGCATGTGGTTGCCGTCATGCCGCGTTCGTCTGTCAAAGGTGAGAGAGCTCTGATTTTGTTACCAGTACTTGTAGGCTTGCTGTTTCCTACATATAGCTCTCTCGCATCTTCTGTCGAACCATGGCTTTCCTTTTGACCGTAACTTGATGCAATTTGGGATGCATGATTCCATTAGTGAGGATTACTTGCATAATCTCTTCGCACCAGACTGACGGGTCGTCAGTGCCAAAGCAGACATCGAGCCAAGGAAAATCTAGGTAGGACTCACTTACATGATTGTAATGCCAGATTTTACCAGGCAAAGGTTGATCCTTCTATAGGAGTGGCAGTTTACAAACCGTTGTAATAAGTTTGTGGTGGGATTTCTCGTTTAAAATTACTTGAAGATGAGAAAATGGGTCAGAATCAGAGAATTTGGACATTTTTAAAGTGATGAGCAGTAGTTTTTGTCGATTTTATAGAAAATTTCGAGCATTTCACTTCTGTCGTGTGGTCTTAAGCACACGCCGTTTTTTGATTAGTATTAGTACCGTTAAATGTAATTGTAAGAATTGCCTGTCCTTTTTTGTTATTTACATACTGCTTTTTGTTTGCACTTTCTTATTTTAAAAAGATGTTAATTTTAATTTTTTTTTTGTTCTCTTTCTATTTATTAGTGCCTTATTTTTTTTTAGTTGCACTTATGTCATGCTTTGTTCACCAGGCGCAATATCTTAGATAATAAAGCGCTTTTTGAATTTTAATTTTGAATATTCAAGCTTCTTAAAATGAACGAAGAAATTACACGTTTCGGTGCCCTTTGCTGTGTATTTCATAGGCGTCAACAAATTGATTTAATTAAACTATAGTAGTTATGTGATGAAGTCCATTAATCGCATTAAGATATATCTTAAAATCTGGTAAAATATGGGGCTGCCCATCTATTCATCGCCTGTCGTCTATTCTATTAGTATGACGATCGAACTTTTTGTGTTGTACAGTTTTGAACGTGGACATTTAAGAATTACATACAAAAATATTTCATACCAAAACACAGGTTGCATTACTTTATCATCAGAACCCGGATAGGAAGAGGGATTTTCTGGGGGTTTAAATTTTATACATTTATTAGTTAGTTAAGGTGATTTTATAAAGCTTAGCATGGTAAGTGTAAGAGAACGCGTAGTGCACCAGTGCATTGAGAGAAAAGGAAAATGAGATGTTAAATAGCAACAACGATAACTCTTGGAAGTTACTTTTATCATATGATGTTGCATTGATTGCGACAGACAGTTACCATCCTCCACTTACCGTTCAGATCAGAGACTTTACAAATCATTCCAATTCTTCAGGTCCCCACCTTTGTGAATACTATTATGATTATAAGTCTGCTAATTTTGATTTAATCGATAACTACCTTGGGCAGGTTGACTGGCATGACTTGCTATTACATCACTCTCTTGATAACACGCTATATATACTTTATGATGATTTATGTTCAATTATTCATGCAGTTGTTCCTCAAACGAGAGTATCCCAGAAAAATTTCCCAAGGTGGTACTCACCTGATTTGAAACAGTTTATAGTTTTGAAGAAGCAGGCACATAAAACATTTAAGAATACAGTATGTCGGGAGGATTATATGAAATTCGCTCGAATACGTTCTGAGTGCAAGGTTTTGTCTGGATTGTGTTATCAGAGATATGTAGAGCACTCACATATCTCGATGACTAATCAGAAAAACATTAAAAGGAACTTTGTAAATGCCAAACGCATACAATGATTTACCTTCACAGATGTTCTATGGTGGCGGGCAGTGTCAGTTGCGTCCTAAACTTCCACACCTCTTTGCAGACTATTTCCGAACAGTATATTCAGATAATGCTTACCCCGTCACTTCCTCACCTTCTTACACCAATATTAATATCTTTCAATATTCAATTCCTATAGCAAATATTTATCAAGAAATATGTAAGATTGACATAAATAAGGGACCGGGACCTGATGGAATCCCCCATGTGTTTTAAAATATTGTAGTTTTATATTATCTAGACCCCTCCGTATCATATTTAACACATCCTGTCTGGTCGGTTCCCTGAGTTCTGGAAGGTCAGTTATTTGACGCCGATCTTTAAGTCTGGGGCTAAGGCTGATGTATGTACTTACAGGCCTGTGTGTAACCTCAGTACAATCCCGAAGCTATTTGGGAATATTATTACCAGATACTTAACCTGCTTACTTGGTCCTACCACCATTGATGAGCAATTTTGATTCTGCAGCGGATGATCCACTGAATTGAATGACTTGACCTATGTTAATTATCTATCGGACATTTTGTACAGGAGCGGAGAGGTTCATTCAATTTATACAGACTTTTCTAAGGCATTCGACAAGGTGAACCATTGTGTTCTGTTGAGTAAACTGATGGAAGTCCTGGGTGTGCGGGGTCGTTTCTGAGTTGCATTGCTAGCTATCTTTCTAACAGGTCTCAAATAGTCATGATAAATAACTTTAGATCATATGAAACAAAAATTCCATCTGGGGTACCCCAAGGGTCTCACTTAGGGCCTCTTTTATTCAAAATTTTTATCAATGACATCCAGTCTTGTTTTAAATACTCAACATTTCTTCGTTTTGCTGATGACTGAAAGTGTTACCTGTCTGTTTCCTCAATGGGGGACTGTTTTAAGATTCAATCTGACTTGTATAGACTACAGGCATGATGTATGACATATGGCATGGACCTCATCGCTAAAAATTTCTACAGCATATGTTTCACCAAGGGTCGTAACCAAGATCAATTTAATTATGAAATTAATAATACAATCCTCTCTCCAGAATCTTTCATTAAAGATCTTGGAATTTTGGTTGACTGTGCACTGTCATTTGTTCCTCACATCAATGAGACCTTTTTCAAAGCCCTGAGGACAATCGGTTTTATCAGAAGGTTTACTACTGACTTTACGAATGTTAGTGCCATTCGCTTACTGTACTGCTCCCTAATTAGGCCTCTTTTGGAGTATTGTTCTACGGTGTGGAATGCTTCCTATGCATGTCGCAAACATAAGTTGGAACAAGTCCAGAGAAAGTTCCTGAGATATATGGCTTTCAAAGCAAATATAGATCCTCAAAACAATTTTAATTACAATTATGATGTACTTCATGAAACATTTTTAATTGACCCTTTAAAGTCAAGAAGAGATCAGAGAGACTTGAAGATGATGTTTAAAATAATAAATTCTCATGCTAAATGTCCATCACTTCTTCAATTAATAAGTTTTGCGGTTCCTGGAAGAAACACCAGGTCTGCAAATACATTTCATCTGCCCTTGAATAGAACCAATTTTGGGTCTAACGCTTTTATCCCTAGAGTAATGAAATTGGTAAACCAGTTAAATAACCTAGACTTCTGGTGATCTCATAATATATGTGATATAACACTCAGTATGTGACGTGTGAGATGTGCATATTCTTTCTTCTTTAGCATTTCATTTTCTATAGCATTTTATTCAATTTGTGCTTTGTTGTTGTTATTGATAGTGGTTTAATATTAGTTACTGTTATTCAATCTGTACTGTTCTTATTTTATATTTTGTTATTTTACATAAACTTTCTAAATTTTTTATGTGTAGTATAATGTTGGTTTAACTTGAACTGAGGATTATTTTAGGATTTATTGTGATTACAATGGGTAAGGCCCGTAAATGAGTAAATACTTAAATAAATAAATAAAATTGATACATTTTTAAGTAATAAATATGTATTTTAAATCTTCATATATGTAAAACCGAAAAGCGTTTTATTAATAATATATTCTAATATAGTGCTACATGATGTATATTGGTTGCGATAAACATACCGTTTCGTTTTCTCTATTTGCACGCGCATGAATAAGCACAATTCGTCTGAAGTTTCTAATTAATATTATTTATTCATTTCCTCCTTGGTACGCATCCATACATATTAAAGATTTAAAATATGAGTGATTTCTCTTCTGTTTAAGAAATCGCATCAGCCATGCCTATCTGTATTTTATGTTCTATACCGTTACGTATCAATACATACTTAGCACGACTTTCTTTACAACAATCGAACGCAAAATACGTGACAGGTGATCTTGTTTCTGAAATGGGGACCCATATTTTTTTAAGCTGCGAGATTCACAGACGTGGTATGAAATAATTTTGTTGAAATGAGTCGAAAAGTGAGACAAAATATTACTGCAATCTAAATATTTATTAAGCATTATGACCTGTTGGAATATTGTGTGACCTCAGCAAAGCATTTGACTATGTTGGACGCGATGCTCTGGTTCCCAGGCTAGAGTCGCATAGTATAAGTGGGCAATTAAGGTCTTTACTATCTTGGATTCTTTCTTTTAATGAACTATTTTCATTTGGTTCTAAAACATTGACATATTGCGATTGCACGAATTAAGCTAGCGATTTAACCTTATTCTATGATATTTCATAACAGTCAAATCCGCTCAAGAATGGATTTGGAATTATATTCCTGTGATGTCAAATTTAAAATCTCTAAAACGTCTTGGTCTAATTGTGGAGATATCCTCTCATGGGCATCACATTGCGCTAAAACCTCAGACCTGAGAGGAAATAAAGTTTGAGAGTTTGAGGAATGAAATAATTCTATACTGAACTTTACTTAAATACTACAAATAAAAAGAAATTTAAGTTGAAATGGAAACACTGATGGAATTAATTTTTGAAAAATATTCTACATCGAAACTTCTACTATTTTCTAAATCTGAATTCAGTGGCGCTTTTTCATTAATATACTAAAGGCAAATTATAGATTCGTTTTGAATGAAGTGGAAGGAAGAGCCTTGAATATCCATGAACCAGGCCCTAAAACGAGGCGTCGCAGGATTCGCCAAAATTTAGCCCTATCGTCCATGCTTCGCCAATGCTAAAAAGGCAATTTTCTACCGGTTTCCCCAACTCCAGACTGACTAAATATTGCATTAATAAATAACACGTTTAGAGCAAAATCTGGAAAGAAAGGTATTAAATTATTACTATTTCAAGTAGCCATTCGCAGTTAATTAAATATAACGCATAAAATCGCGCCACCTCTTGTAAATACGCAGTATTCAAAAAGTACAGGTTCAATATTGACACCTCCATCGTCCATGACGTGATGATGACGGCATTAAAATCACGTCATCTTTACTTACTGACGTGATCGAAGACAAATGAGTGTGCTTGGGGACTGCCCAACAAAAGTGAAACTTCATCCTCACAAAATAGAAGCGAAGTACCCTATATGTCTGTACAGTGTATTAGGTATACGACGCATAACTCTCTCTCCCCATATTTTGCCACATATTTTCTGTTAAATATTAAAATTATATTTTTTGAATGTTCCATAGCTCTTTATAAATAAAAAAAATGGTGTGCTTGTAGACCACATACTAGAAGTAAAATTTCGTCTGCATAAAACAGAAAAATATTTTTATTTCATGCAAATAAATTCGCTGACACGAATGGTAGAACATACTATCAATTTTTATTGAAGTGAAATTTCCTTAGGCGCGATGCGCTGTACCTGGAGAGTAAGCTGGTGAACGTGTTACGGAAGATTAAAAATGTACCTATGATACGGCCAACGGTAAGAAAGTAGAGAGGGAGATCAGCGAAGCGAATTTTGATACTGGCCCGTCTACAATTCAAACCATCTTTTATCGTCATTAGCGCCGAAATCGCTTATTTTTCTCTGACAAGAATCGATTGTTGGACGAGCCGGGATTTAATACATGGTATGCTCTATCATCCGTGTCAGCGAATTTGCATAAAATAAAAATGTATAGCATATTCTACCACTCGTGTCAGCGAATTTGCGTAAAATGAAAAGCACACAAAATTTTATTTAATGCCAATTTACTGACACGAATGGTAGAAAATACTACATTCTAAACCCCGGTCCGTTCACCGCCCAGGCTTTAATATGTTCTCCCTCGAAGCAATTGCGTTTGTAGGCTCTTACAACAATTGGCAATCTGTTCCATACTTTTAAAATATTATAAACTATTATTTTTTTATAACTAACATTTGGCTTCTCATTTCTTAGACTGGTCTTAAATCTTGTGCGTTTTAAGATCCTCTACAGTTTACGGTACTATGCGATATTAGCCGCTTCTGATTGGTGGATTAATGTAGATTGTAGATTGCTAGGGAGTCGTTTTAGCTAGTTTCAGACGCCCGGCACTGCTACCTTTACATCAGATATTTTGTGTATAACTCTACAACTTAGTTTGTGTCCAAGAGACGTAGGCTTCTTCCAAACGAAGCTATTTTCTTGGGAGGTAGTTGACTCACTTCTTGAGTTGATAGCTGTACTCCTTCAAGCTACTTGAGCCTCTGCAGAGTTGGGTTGGACATTTGCAGAGGAGATGTTCTGCGGTTTCAGTTGCATTATTGCAAAATCTGCCTTGGTCGTCTTTTGCTTTGCCTATTGCCTTTAGGTGGTATTTTACCGGGGAGTGTCCAGTGTGCAGTCCGGCCCTGATCATGTCTAAGAACTGTTCTGCTCTTTTCGCAGAGATGGTGATAAGCATTTTCGCTTCTCTTAGTCCTATAGCGTTTCTCCAGTAGAACGACAGTTGGTATTTTTTCCATTTGTTTAGTTCTTCGGTGATGTAGCTCTTCATAAGGCCACAGTAGGGCTCTAGACCATAATATGGTGTTCCAAATCCTTCTTTCGCAAGGCAGCCTGTTTTTTCGTTGCCGTCTAGGCCTCTATGACCAGGAACCCACAATAAAGTTACCTGGTTGCGTGTTGCTATAGTTCTCTTAGGGTTGGCTTACATTCCCAGACTAGCTTTGACACGCACTTGAAAGCTTTTAGAGCCTTTAGAGCCGCCTGGCTGTCTGAAAATATGTAGATGTGCTTTCTGTGAAGTCCTTGTGTGAGGCACTCTTCTGCACATACAGGGTGGGCCATCGAAAACGTACCGCAAGGCATAACCGGTAGGGAATTTTTTTTTTCAAAAAACCCAAAAACACGTCAATTTTGTTTGTAAGGAGGACAACTTTTGCCCCAAAAAAGATTGCAAAATCTTCATCCCCTAAATTTTTCCAAATGGGAATGGGGGTTTATTGATACCTTATTAAAAAGTGCTATTAATTCCCAATATGTTCTGCTTATTTTTTGAAAACCGGTCAACTCGTTTAGAAAATATGAAAGATTGAAATTCGAAAAATACATTTTTTAAAAAACGCATAAATTAAATCAATTTAAAAAAAACTTACCGAATTAATCAGGCAAATGCTGAAAATGTTGCCCACCAACCTCCATACCCATACAGTAACACAAACTATCTTCAAACCGTTCTCGATCATTCTGAAGAACTTGCGGGGTCACTTCGCGACAAAATCAATAATTCGTCTTCGCAGGTCTTCTAATGAGGCAGGTGGATTGCTATACACTTTACTTTTTATGTGTCCCCATAGAAAAAAGTCTAAAGGAGTCAAGTCGGGTGACCGGGGAGGCCACTCAATTGCACCCCTTCGACCTATCCACCGACCTGGAAAGGTATTGTTTAAATAATGGCGCACATTTTGAGAGAAATGTGGAGGTGCACCGTCTTGTTGAAAAAATAATTCCTCTTCAACGTATCCAGGATTGTTCTCTATTATGGCAGTTAGGGCTGGATCTATAGTATTTTCCAGTAAATCCAAGTACATATCGCCTGTTAAATTTCCAGGAAGAAAGAAAGAACCCACAATGGAATTTCCAAAAATACCAGCCCACACGTTCAATTTCTGAGGCTTTTGTGTGTGCACCTCGTGAACAACCCTGGGGTTGCTGTCAGACCAGTAACGACAGTTGTGCCGATTAACTACACCGTTTAAAGAAAACGTACACTCATCCGAAAAACACACATTAAATAGGAAATTGTTATTATTCGCCGCTCGTTCACTAATAAGGTCACAAAATTCCAAGCGACGATCAAAATCATCCTCGTGTAGTTCTTGTACCAACCGAATTTTGTACGGGTGGAACTTGTTTTTTTTTAATATTCTTCGGACACTTGTACGACTGACGCCGGTCTCATTGGATAATTTTCTTGTACTCAGTGTATTATCCATGGCAACTTGGCCGAATACTAATACCTCCACAGCTTCATTTACTACACGATTTTCATTTTGCTTCTTTTTATTCGTTACGGAACCTGTTTCCCGAAATTTTGCTACTAACTCGCGAACAATTTTGCCAGAAAGGTGCTTGTCAGGATGGCGTTCATTAAATATCTGCGCAACCCGATTTCCACACTCATAATTTTTAAAATAAAGTTCGATTATTTCTACTCTTTCTGCAATTGAGTACACCATAATTGTTAAAAAGTGTAATGAGAAATTTTAACGCACAAGTCACAGAACAGCTATCTAGCAACTACCGTACCTGATGGTTAAGCCTTAATAAACACTAAAATTAGCCAAAAACATCTAATACAAAAACAGCAAATTGGTCAAAGGAATTTATCCTTATCATTTAAATTTAATACTCCGATACATTTTTAAATAAAATCGATTTACTTATTTGCATTTTTGACCAAAACGTTTTGTTGGTATTTCAGAGTTCAATAAGTTCATCAGAATGTTCGATTACTGTATGGAGGAGGTTGGCGGGCAACATTTTCAGCATTTGCTTGATTAATTCGGTAATTTTTTTTTAAATTGATTTAATTTATGCGTTTTTAAAAAAAAATATTTTTCGAATTTCAATCCTTCATATTTTCTAAACGAGTTGACCGATTTTCAAAAAATAAGCAGCAACGTATAGGGAATTAATAGCACTTTTTAATAAGTTCCCATTCCCATTTTAAAAAATTTAGGGGATGACACCCCCACTTAGGGAGTTGAAGATTTTGCAATCTTTTCTGGGGCAAAAGTTGTCCACCTTACAAACAAAATTGATGTTTTTGGGTTTTTTTTGAAAAAAAAATTCCCTACCGGTTATGCCTTGCGGTCGATGGCCCACCCTGTATATTTATGGCAAGCACTTCCGCTTGGAAGATGTTATATATTTGCCTAGCGGTTTGGAAAGCTTACAGGTTGGGCCTGAAACGCCCCCCCCCATCCCCCCTCCCGTCCTTTCGGTAGTTTTGAAACATCTGCGATGCGTTATCGGCCTGAGGTAGTTTTTGACTCTCCCATGGTAGGCGGTCATCAATAATCACTGCAAATGGGACATCTAGGTCCAACATGACCGTCATTTGGTTACTTAGTTTGCTGGCATCTTCCAGTTTTATTTCTTCAAAGATGCGCAGGTGACCAGTCAAATCTCCAAGCCTGAATTTGTCTATTTGGAATAGCCTGTGAGCACTAATAATCGCCTCCCTCTTCACACTGAAAATAAGAGGAGGCATGTTCAGCAGTACCTCTAAGGCTGCGGTAGAGCATGTTGACATTGCCCCTGTTATTCCCAGGCATATAAGTCTTTGCACTTTATTAAATTTGGTCCGAGCGGTGACTTACTGGGTTTTTGGCCACCATACCAGCGAGGCATAGGTGAACATGGGCTTTAATGTTTTTTTTTTTGTAGATCCAAGATAGGCCGCATGTCTTGCTAACTAGTTTGCGGCATGTCCAGATTGCCGCTGTGGCTTTAGAGATGGTGTTTTCTAGATGCTTGTTCCAGGTAAGTTTAGTGTGGCCCCTAAATATTTTACCTCGGTGGAAAGAGTTAACTGTGTTCCGTGTATGATGGGCGCTCTCATTTCTAGCTTCCTTCTTTTTGTAGACGGGACAAGAATGGTTTTCCTAGGATTTAGGGAGAGTCCCTCCACTTCGCTCTAATTCTTGATGAGGTCTAGGGCATTTTGCATGCGGTGTGAAATTACGCCTTCATGTTTGCCCTTTATTATTATTACTAGGTCGTCTGCATATTTTAGAACTATAAATCCAGCTCTACTCAGAGTGGTAAGGATTTTATCCACTACTAGTGTTCACAGTAGGAGGGAGAGAACGCCTCCTTGAGGGCACCCTATCACTGTGCTGACGGACGGCTGTTGACGCTCCGTTTATTTCTGCTGTTAAGCGGTGCTTTAGCATTGTTTCTGCCCATCTTATGATTGGAAGCTCAACTTCCCACTCTTGAAGTGCTCTTCTGATGGACTAATGTGAGGTATTATCAAATGCTCCCTCTATGTCAATTAACGCAGCAAGAGCAATTTCTATGCATTCGATTGTCTTTTCTATGTCTTTAACTAGACAGTGCAGTGCACTTAATGTGGATTTGCCTGCTTGGTAGGCGAACTGCCTAGGATGGAGCGGTGTTCTCGTTAGAGTTTCGCTTCTTATGTTTTGATCGATTGCTTTCTCCATTGTTTTGAGGGGAAAGGAGGTTAGGCTGATGGGACGGTATGATTTTGCTTCGTTCTCCTGGCGTCGGTCTTAGGTATAAATATCACATTTGCCTCCCTCCAAGCTAGTGGTATATATCCTTGAATAAGTCTAGCTTTGAAGATTTTCTGTAGGTGTACCTTCAGGATCTCATAGCGTTTCTGAAGCAGGGCAGGGAAGATCCCGTCTTTGCCGGGGGATTTATAGGGCTTAAAGCTATTGATTGCCCATTTTGTTCTATTATTAGTGAAGATTTTTCCTGCCAGTCTTTGATTAACGTCACTTTCACTTTATCTACTGCCTAGTCAGTTTATTTCAGAATGTCTAGTTAGCGTGGTGGTCAGATTCTGTCTTTGCAATAAGGACGACCCGCGTTGTGTTCCCTTCGGGGGCAAGGTATATTTTCTTTATTTTTTTTAAGGTTATGTTTGTTTCTTTTTATAAATTTGGGTTAGTTTGAGTTAGTTTTATTTGGTTGCGCCCCGGAGCGAGCGAAGCGAGCCGTGGGCCATGCGTGAAGAGTTAACAGTACTCTATGACGTTATGCCACCAATCAGTAGCGGCTAATATAGCATACTGTCGTATGACTGTAAAGAGTGCTACTGATGTTACCCCTGCAAAATAGCAAAATGGGCGGATTATCCAGAATTAATTTTACGTATTCCAGAATATATAGGCTGATATTGGTCAGAATGCAATTCTCCACCAAAAATGTCTCTGCAATGGTCTTTATATCCCACATTAAAAATTATTCGAATACACTTTCCTTGAGGATTCATTATTCGATTTGTCTCATTAGAATTTCTCCAAAAAATTATGATTCTGGACTGTACACAGGCACAGTACACTGAGAGTGTTGCATATCCAAACTCCCAGAAAAGCAATGCTTTTACTGAGTCTAAGTTTAATGTTATTGTAATGAAATATGTTATTTTTTTGACGTTGCAAAGAGAAATGTATAATCTGATTCATGGCAACATTTAATAGTAGGTTAATTGCCACAAACCGGAAGCCCAGTAGATCGAGAGACAGATGCCTTTGACCTATCTCTATGTTTTCCACGCTACAGGTTAGATAGGTATCATCAGCATAAATAACCACATCACACTCGGTTATATGTGCAATGTCGTTGGTATACAGAATGAAAAGTAGAGGTCCTAGTATCGAGCCTTGGATAGATTTTCTAATAAGCAAAAATCTTGAACTATAGGTCTCCCCACAAGCTCTACACTGAACTACACACTGATACCGATCAGATAGATACGACTCCATCACACTGATCTCATACTATTGAAGCTTGCAGCACAGTAGAGAAAGGTCAACAGTGTCAAATGCTGTTGACAAAACGAAACACATAGCAATGGTTGTTCTGTCTTAGTTAAGTGAGAGTGAGAGAGATGTACAACCCGAGTCTTGGCAACATTTAAAAGTAGGTTATCTGCCATAATCCAGACTCTCAGGAGATCGAGAGGCTTCGCCCTTTGCCTTCGACCCATGTCTATGTTTTCCATGCTACAGATCACGGATATATATCATCAGCACAAATAACCACATCACACTCGGTTATATGCGCAATGTCGTTGGTATACAGAATGAAAAGTAGAGGTCCTAGTACCGAGCCTTGAGGACATCCTTTGTAATAAGCACAAATCTTATAGTATAGGACTCCCCACTAATCCCACACTGAACAAGACACTGATAACGATATCAGATAGATACGACTAAATCACATTGATTTAACACCATTGAAACTTGCATCACAGGAGAAAATGATCAGCACTGTCCAATGCTTTTGATAAATCGAAACACATCACCATTGTCTGGAAGTAATTTTAATTTTTTCTCCAGTGCTTAGCACGTACTATTTACTTCTGTTTCCTGAAATCAATTTGCCTCTCAGATATTATAAAATGAGACTCCAGACTGCCCGTCAAGCCTGTGAAAATCACTCCCTCAAATACTTTATTGACCTCCTAGGGAAGCATTATGAAGTTGTGAAGATTACTACTATTACTAGTACTATTAATACTAAGTACTACTTTGATATGATGTTACAACATACTTGCTTAATTCTTCTTTTGTCCAGGACGCCTGGTATAATGTCGCTAATTGACTGCTTGTGAAATATAGTACATTTTCGTACAATCTTTCTTCATCTGAACATGCGACAATAGAATATTAAATTATTCTCGTGCCTATGATTTCGTGGAATTCAAGGTCGCTTAATTTCTCATAATTCAACACAATGGATTCTGCAGGTCTAAACATCTTATAACTCTTACAACAAACAGTTTTATTATATTTTCACTGTTCATGCTCATGAAGCGGAACAGAAGAGGAACAAACAATTTAAATAATTGGAAACATGCATGTATCCGTTTAAGATCTCGAGCAGAAGAACCAAGAGGACGTAGTGTGTCCCAGGAGTGGCTAAAGAACCGACTTCACTAGTGCCTAGCAGTTTTAGCATAATATAGCAGTTGCGCTACAAGCTTAATCATATAATTGATAAATCATCACATGATTTCGTGATCGAGATAAAAAAATCGGCCTTAGGTCCCTGTTTTTGAATTTATTACCGATTTAACATTTTATAGCTTTGTGGTTGTGTACTTATTTGTATTTTTATTTTATTGAATTAGGTTCATTGTAAAAGCTTTACAATATTAAGCTCTCTTTTTTGTGTGAAATAAATAGTATTCAAATTTTGTTATTTTTTAAATTTAAATTCAATTCTTACACAGTGTTTACCGAAAACAACCCTCACTTAGATATGCAAAATGTTTAAATAAATACTAACGAAGGTATTGTAAATATATAGTGAGATATTAATAAAAAAGTTGATTTGCGTCATAAACAGAAGATTGACAAACATGGTTGCTTCTCTATGGCCAAGTTATATAAAATGTCAAACGAAAATTTGGAACACATTTGACAAAACTTATTAAATTTATTTTTCGCAAATTCCCAACAAATGTAAAGTTGGGCTTTTTCGATCATCTTAAAATATCCCGGGAAATTATGATCGAGAAAGAGTTCATTCAATTTTGATGCAAATATGAAAAAGCAGCATTAAACAAATCAAATGATTCGGTCCCTTAGTCATCACACCGTTTGCCTCTATATGTCTTACGGTTGGTTGGTCATCTCAGGTGGGGATCATCTCATCATCTTCCCCAGCGGATGTAAACTGAGTCACTAGTCTAGGGGACTTGAATTATGTTCATACTTGTCTCTACGTTAATAATACCTTCATTGAATATATTAACGAAGCCAAGACATTTGAATATTTATGTAAAATATTAATAAATATAGATTAAATATATGCATATTAAGATTACAAAATTAAATACTTACATCAATAAAGCTGAATTAATGTTAGTCATCTTTATATTATAATAGTTCAGAACTTTAAGCAGGTCAGAACAGGATCTTCACATACATTTTTTGAATTCTCAAAACCATCAACATGGTAATCTCCAAATTTCGCTTGAAATCACGAGACCTTTCGGGTTTATTATTCTCTAATAAAATATTCTTCTTTTTTCTTAATAGCTGTTCATCCTCAAATATCTCGGAAGCAATACCTCGTGTTAAAAAATGTTAAAAGCGTTTTCATCCTAAACTAACCCTTATATCACGACAAGGTTGTAATATCACATCTCACTGATGGTCACAGAGACTATGACGAATTTAAAGACATTATAAACTATATAGTAGACGAATCTATACCTTCCGTCGCTAATGATAAAAATCGAAAATTTAAATCTAGGATCCCATGGTGGGATGATGAATGCTCACAGGAACTTGTTCGTAGGAGAATTTTCAATAACTTAAAATATAGCCCGAACTTGGAAAAAATTTTATAAACGGAAAAGCTTATTGCTGAAACACGTAGACTTTTTCCAGAAATTTTATTCCACATTAAACAGGCTGTCTACTCCGCAGAATGTCTGGAAAGTCATTAGAAGCTTTTCACATTCTAATAGTCATAAAATAAATGTTAGTCTTCCAAGCAGCACTCTAGTAAAGAGCTCTTTGTAACATTGGGCTCAACTTTGTGCTATTAGCTCCATTAAAGAATCCTAAAAAATGTACAGTAATAGAATTAGATAGTGCTTTGAGTAAAAGAAGAGATTCAGCTACTGACAAAGATCAGATCTACTCGATGCTAAAATACCTACCACAAAGGGGTAAACAATTATTATTAAATGTATATAACGGTTGCCTAGAAAGAGGAAATATTCCAACTGAATGCAAGTGGATGCTTATATTTCCTATCTTAAAACCAAAGAAAAATAAAGATTTTGCTGGTAGTTACCGACTAATTGCACTTACTTCTTTTATATCGAAGGTTCTAGAAATTTTTGGTAGAAAATCGAATAGAACGGTTGCATTTTTCCAAAAAATCAGTATGTCTTTAGACTAGGGAAGGGATGTTTGGATTGTTTATCATATTTAACGTCTAGAGTCCTATGCGGATTTTCTAAAAATAAATTCACCGTGACAATCTTCTTGGATATCTCTGCTGCCTATGACAACAAAAATGTTAGTCTCCTGTATCACAAACTGAGTATACTGAACATACCCATTCATTTCTCGAATTTAATCTATGCCCTTCACGCCATAAAATGTATATATCAAAGATAGAGATCAAGAGATCCATGGTCCATCCCAACTGACGTTGGGGCTGGCCCAGGGATCGCCCCCCAGTCCTCTATTATTTAATGTTGAGATCTTCATCTCATATTGCCCAACGAAATTTCTGTAATACAGTATGCGAACGATTTAGTCTTATTAACAACAGGGAGGGATATCACAAAACAAAAAAAATTAACTCCGCCTTGTACACCCTGAATCTTTGATTTGAGGAACCCAATCTTTCCCTATCTCCCAATAAATCCAAAGCCATTTTATTTATAAAAAAACAAAGTTTAGTGAATTTAGATCTAGTACCTGCAACAATACTATAATCCCGTGGATTAAGGAAACCAAATATATGGACGTAACTGTTCACAGTAATTTGAAATGGAATCAATAAGTTTCAGACATATGGTAAAAGCCAAAAAGAGGATTAATGTATGCCGCGTCTAGTGGGGGGCATCAGACACGTTGACTTTGATGCACCTGTATAAAGGGATTGTTCGCACCCATATCGAATATGCTGCTATTCTATTTAAACCTTTAACCAAGTCTTTAGACAAACTTCAATTTGAAACACTGAGAATTGTGACGGGATGTATGAATTCGGAATGTTCTGAGATTCCTTTGGAAATGAGAAGAAAAATGCTATCTCAAAAATTCATCATTAAAGGTTTACCATTAGCAAATAATACAATAATTGACTATCTACGACAAATACTGTCAATGATGAATGATGTGACAAATAAAT